>PVJA010015141.1:34732-46127 GCA_004027025.1 Myocastor coypus | reverse complement strand
TTTTTTTTTTTTTTTTTTTTTTTTTTTTTTTTTTTTTTTTTTTTTTTTTTTTTTTTTTTTTTTTTTTTTTTTTTTTTTTTTTTTTTTTTTTTTTTTTTTTTTTTTTTTTTTTTTTTTTTTTTTTTTTTTTTTTTTTTTTTTTTTTTTTTTTTTTTTTTTTTTTTTTTTGTGGGACCGGGGTTCAAACTCACAACCTTGCACTTGCCTGGCAGGCACTTGTGCCACAGAGCTATCTCCCCACCCCTCTTTTGCTCCATCTGTGTTGAGGATGTGAGTGGCAAAGTGTAGCTCTTGTAAGGTCTTGGACTTTGAATGTCAGCAGCTATCAGCTCTTAGCGTTAGTGGCCCTCCTTGGTACTCACAGTCAGCAGTTGCCAGCGGGACTTGCCAGCCCTTCTGGCCCCTGAAGATGGCAGCTGGCTCTGTTCAGTGGTCATGGCTCTCACGAGATTAGTTCAATGTGTTCTGTATGCCACCCACAAGAGGTTTTATTAGAACCTATGCTACAGCTTAAGGCCAAACAGTACATGAACTGTCTCAGTTACTCTTCTCTCGTTGCTGGGACAAATACCCAACACCCAAAATGAAGGAAGGAAAGGTTTATTTAGCTCACAGGTAGTGGAGTCTTCCGTCCATACCTAGCTGACTCCAGGGCAGAGTGGCACATGGCAGAGAGTAACCCTTTCATGGTGGTGGCAAAGAGCAAGAGTGAAGGGAGTGGCAGAGCTCAGGCTCTGTCCCTCTCTCTCACCCCTCCTTACATTGCCCAGGACAAGTGCAGCACTCACACTCACAATAATCAATCACAAACTCCAGAAGCTGTTCCACGGCTACCTGAGACTTTAGGGGGACAACAAGACACAAACCATAATACCCACTAAGAGCTAAGGGAGGGTGCTTGGGTAGGAAAGAGGAGGGTTTGCACATGGTGGCAGGCGTTCTGTGTCATCATGGTGGTGGAGAAGGAGCTCCTCAGTGAGCTGGCTACAAAGGGCTGCAGGACAAGTCATCCTGGGTCAGTCTGAGAAGAAAGCTTGCTACAGCCAAGCAAATGTCTCCCTGACTGGCCTATAGGGCAGCTGCTGTAGCCAGACTGGCCAGAAGGCATTTGGGGGCAGGCTTGACAGAAAAAAAAAAAAAAAAGACATGAGTGTCAGGCCCTCCTCTTCTGTCTCACTACCTGCTCAATGTAGTGAATAATCCTTTTACAATCAGGTATATTAGGTTTCCAATACAATATGAACGTGTACTCACTTTAAGCCAGTCATGGTGGCACACACCTATAAGCCCAGCACTTGGGAGGCTGAGGCAGGAGGATCAGTGGGAGTTCAAGACCAGCCTAGGCTACAAAAGTGAGCTCAAGGTCAGCCTGAACTGCATAGTGAAACCCTGTCTCTAAAAGACAAAATAAAGAAAAGAAAGCGTGCTCACTTTATCTTTTTTAAAGAATTTTTAAATTTAATTTTATTTTTTTCTTGTTTCAGAACTTTTGTTTGTTTATGTATTTATTTTTATAGCTGGCTCAGCCTGCCCTGAGGGCAGGGCCGGCGAAGCATGTGGTGCCGGGGATCGAACCTCAGTCCCTGTAGCCGCCCAAGCTTTCCTAAGCAGGCACTTTAGACCACTGAGCCATCCTGCCAGGCTCCACTTTATTTTGTTTTGTTTTAAACATTTTTGTAACTCCCACCTGCTTCAAAATGTAGACCATGCCAAATGGTGGCGCACACCTGTAATCTCAGTACTTGGGAAGCTGAGACAGGAGGATCACCGTAAGTCCAGCCTGGACAACATAGCAAGACCCTGCACATGAGCCATGGAAACTGAGCTCAAATCCCAGCTGTACTGCTTCCTGTGAGGCCTGGGACAGTGACTGTTCTCACAGTTTCCACATCTTTGCCAGCTGAGGAATAGTAACATTCATGTTATAGTGTTATGGCCAGTGTAGCCTTAAAGAGACTGTGGTTTTTCACAGCTGCTTAACTGAGGGGTTTGAATTTGTAAGCAACAAAAGCCCTGACACTAAGATAAAAGTGATAAAACAATTAATAAAGTGTTAGGGCCAGGGGGATAGCTCAGGGACATTAAGTCCCTACCTGGGAAATGCAAGGTCCTGAGGTTGATTCCAGGTACCAAAAAAAAGTTCACACACACAGGCACACACACACACACACACACACACACACACACACACACACACACGATTACACAGAAGGAATAGAAAATATACAAAGAAAATTACATCCCCAAATCAGAAGAGCTTCAAAATGTGAAATTCCAAGTCCAGCAATAGAGCAATTGTATTAATGGCTTTCACAGTTATAACTAGGAAGGGTCTGGGGAGAGAATCTTCCTCTCCACGATGAGACTCCAAAGTCCCCCACCAGTGAGACCCCTTAGTAGTGGTTGAGGCAAAAGTTGGTGGTGTCCTGATTGTATATGAGCAAAAGCATCGAGTTTATAGTCCCCAGGAACAGATGTCTGTGTCTTTAGGTACCTAAGGGACTGTCCTTGGGAGCTGACTAGGCTCACGAGCTGTCTCTTTAGGTCTGGATGTCTTGCTGAGGCACCCACAGGTAACTGTAGGAGTCCCTTTTAGATCTTCATTTTGATCCGAGAAGTCAGTATTTGTAATCTCAAGTCACGTCATTGGAATCTCACCAAGGTAATTCCAGTCTACCACTTCCTATGCAACCCACGGAGAAAGTAAAGACACCAAAAAGTATTTATAACTATTGGGGAGTCAAGGGGCTCTAAGTCCAGCCATAAAGATGATTCTCTGGAACTATGAGTGTGACCCAAGGCCTCACCTGGCTTTATTCAGTGGAGGAGTGGCTTGAGGAAGAATGACTGAAAATTGTGGGAGGTGGTGAATACTGTGAGCTGAGCTAGGTGAGGGTCCTACATTTACACCTGCCACCTGCAGAGGATATGCAGAGAGAGTAATCTGCATAAGGCTATTTAGATAGTATCTAATGTTTTGGGTAGTCTGGTGCTTCAGCTTGGATGTAATCTTTGAAGCCCCAGGGAGTCATATCCTCTGTCTCCAGGCTCTTTCCCAACTGGCAGCATGGAGCCTAGTCTCTTTGACCTGTATAGGTTACCAGGGAGACACGCATACCACCTTCAAAGATGATCACCAACACCTCAGCCAGACCAATATACATTGCTTAAGGCCAATTGAGAGGATAAGCAAAAGTCCTAGCCAGCTCTTACATATCAATACAAGGAAATAGGGCCAGACTCAGTCAAAATAGAGACAGCTGCTCTTCCTTCAAGGAGAGCTGGTTAGGTGGTCCTCCACAGGTAATCTTTTTTTTTTTTTTAATACCAGGGATTGAACTCAGGACTTTGTGCTTGCCAGGCAAGCACTTATTCTACTGAGCTTTTTCCCCAACCCTCCTGCAACAGGTAATCTTTAAAACAAGGCCATGGGACCATGTTGTCAATAGGGAAGATCTTTCTTTACTCAATTTTAACTTTTCAGCAAGTATGGAAAGGACTAAGCCCTGGATGCCTCCCTTGTTTCTTTTTCTTATTTATTTATTAATATATTTAGTACAGAGTGTACATGGTCTCACTACACAGCTCTGACTCATAGTGATCCTCCTGTTTTTAGCCTCCCAAATGTTGGTATTACAAGCACCACACCAAGTCTCAATTGCCATCTCAGAGCTCCCTGGAGGCAGGGCTGGCACAGCACACCAGGGATCAAACCCTGGTCCTTATGCCTGCCTAAGCAGGCACTCTAGTCTGCTGAGCTATCTGGGCGGCCCTTAAATTTGTGTTTTGAGACATAGTCTTGCTTCGTAGTGCAGACCTGCCTTTAACTCCCTATGTAGCCCAGGTTGGCCTCAAACTCACAGGGATCCTCCTGCCTCATCCTTCCAAGTGCTGGAATTAAAGCGTGGCCCCCATGCCTGGCCATTCCTTGGTTTTTTTTCTTTCTTTCCTTTTTTTTTTTGCAGACCAGGGTCCAAACACACAACCTTCTACTTGCCAGGCAGGCACTTGTGCCATGGAGCTATCTCCCCAGCCCCCATTCTTTGGTTTCTTGAACTTGATAGAGGCCAAGGTGGATCTAGGTTTTGCGGGGCTGATGCTTATATGATTCAGAGAAACCCCTCTTTCAGAAAAAAATATTAAAATATCTTACTTTCACTAAACTTACAAATTCTGTGAGCGTGTGAACACACTGCTAGGGCCTCAGAAGTGACGCCGCAGCTTCAGCCTCCTGCTTCTCTGTTACTCAGGCAGCGAGGAGCTACAACGTTATCTTGGAGCTAGCTTTATTCTTTTCAATTCCCCGCCTTTGAACAAGTGGTCTCCAAGTACCCAGGCCCTTATCTGAAGCCTGCTCAGCCCTCCTACCCCTCCCCAACTTTCCTTGCCCAAAACCCCTCTCCAGGCCCTGCTCCCCTCAGCTGCAGTGTCCCAGGACTTCCTAGAGCCCTGCCATACTTCCTGCTGCTGCCCTTCCTGCCTCATGAATCGCCTCCCGAGTATAATCCCAGCATGCAAGTCTCAGGTTCTGCTTTGCAAGGACCTCAAGCCAAGACCGAGGGCAAGAGCCCAAGACTACCCAACCAAGTGGATGAACCAGAATTTGAATCCAAGTCCATACGGGTTGAATTTCCACGGGTGTGACTGCTGTACTGTGTGACAGCTGAGGTCTGAAAGTGGAGCTTGACATAAGGCTCCTCACATCCCAACTCTAGCCAATCTATTTCATTTCCTCATGCTTGGCTGCTGCTCACTTCAGGCACATCAAACTACGGGGACAGAATGTTCCCCAGCCTCGCCTTGCCTCTGCAAGTCTTCTCTATTCTGAAGAATGTGTGACCCACCCATGGGCACTGTCCGTTGTCCCTGATACCCTCCTTTTGATGAACTCCAAGTAACAGAGTCCAGCTCTGGGAAGGAGCATATTGGTGCCAAGCGCTTGGCTTTCCTTGTCTCATGTGATAGACACAATAGCTCTGAAAGGTCAGAAGCACCATCGCCCCCCACTTTTTTAAATTTTTATTTATTTATTTTGTTTCAGAACTTTTGTTTGTTTGTTTATTTATTTATTTTTATGGCCAGCTCAGCCTGCCTGGAGGGCAGGGCTGGTGCAGCAGGTGGTGCCGGGGATCGAACCGTGGTCCCTGCAGCCGCCCAAGCTTTCCTAAGCAGGTGCTTTAGACCACTGAGCCGTCCTGCCAGGCCCAACCATCACCCATTTGCATGCAGGGACCTGAGGTACCTGGAAGCCAAGCAGCTTGTGCAAGGTCCTCTGGTCAACAACTGGCAAAGCCAAGCTGAAAACTCTGACCTGCCTGTTCTGCTACCATAACTGCATGCCTGGCTGGAGGGAAAGCAGAGGCACTGGGGTCTTGGACGCTGCTCCCACATTCCCCCTGTGTCAGACCTAACTGGAGAGCTGGAGGGATGTCCCCAAGGCTGTTGCCAGAACCCTAACTGGAAGGAGCAGGAACCTTGGCCGGGAGGATCCCAGATAAAAGGAACTTTCTACAAGGGAAGGGGTGGGGTATCCTGCCCACCTCTACAGAGAGAGGGGAGCTGATGAGGGTGTCACCCTTCTTGCTGTCTGGTTCTTTGTAGGCCTGTGAGAGCTTACATGGCCTCAGTAATGACCTGCTTCATAGAACCTCTCATCAACCGTGACTTGTGGGGGCTGGTAAGATGGCTCAGGGGTCTAAAGCATCTCCTTAAGCAAGCTTAGGCAACTACAAGGACCGCAGTTCAATCCCCAGCACCACATGCTGCACCAGCCCCTCCCCCAGAGCAGGCTGAGCCGGCCATAACATAAAAAATAAAATAAATTAAAAACAAAACAAAAACAGTGACTTGTGGAAGCTGGGCCAACTCGGGGATGTCAGAGGCTGAGGAAGGCCCCAATTCCTGCTCCTGGTCCTCCTGGGCTTCCAGCCTTGTTCTTGTCCAGCCCTGTCAAACACCCGATATAACCTCTCCAGCCTGCAGAGCTGGGAACCAAACTTCACTCAGGCTATAGGAACAGAGGAAGAGGCTGGAGTGGGGCAGGGTTGAGAACTTCACCAACACGTCAGTTCTGCTTAGTGTCCTTCAGGGCCTGCTTGCAGCCTCCAAAACAAAGCTGTGATCTTCCCTTGGGAGGCTGAGGCAGGAGAATGGCTGTGAGCTCAAGTCCAGCCCAGGCTACATAATGAATTCAAGGGCTGTCCTATACTACACAGGGAGACCCTATCTCAAAAAAAAAAAAAAGTTGCAGGCTTTACCAAAAGCCCTGAGAGGTCTGGATCCACTTCCTCCTGCCAGCCAGTCCCCTTTCCTTTCCTTTGTATCCAGTGGGACTGGCTGGTCCCTGTCCCTGACACACAGGACCCACCCACCACTTCTTCACATTTGCTTCTGAACTTTCTCTCTGCACTGCTTCCTGCCCAGTGTCATGGACCCTGTAGAGCTGTTACTTTGCCTGGGGACCCCTCCTCCACTGAATTCCCTGTGCTCTTCCCACCATCTCCAGCACAGCAAGTGCAGTAACGCTGAGAAGCGACAGCGTACACCTGTATGCCTCACACAACTGAGGGCTCTGGGGGCTGGGCAGCTTCTCCTTCACCTCTGAGGGCCTAACCAGTGCCCAGCAGGGTGGATGAGCAAGAAGCACGCAGAGCAGGGGTTGCTAATGCAAATGCTTTTCAGATACCAGTGAACCAGGTAAATTGTGGTGCTACACAGGAGACAGGGAGGGACCGTGGCAAGCTGGGCCGTGAAAGACTTGCTCAAGAAAGTCAAATCCTATTGTTAAGAAAAAGGGCTGCTGAAATGGAGCTCCTAATTAAACAACAAAAATAGCTGATATTTATTGTGAACTTACAGCTGTCTAGGAAATACGGTACAGCACGCTCTGTGAATGGGCCGCCTGGTTGGCGTCCCAGCTCTCCTGCCTCTTAGCTGTGAGACTTTGCCTGTATCAGTGAACTTCTCTGAGCCTTGGTTTCCGGAAGTGGAAATAGTAATGAGACCCACCTCAGAGGGTTGTTGTGATGATCCGAAGAGTGACTACAATAGCAGGGACAGAAAAAGATGTCCAGCACATGGGAAACACCCAAGAAGTGGTAGCTGTCATTGTCCTTGGGTGCTGAGCATTCGTGGAAGTCCTCCTGCAAGGGTGTCATGTACACTGAGCTCTGGACATTGCCTGGACACTACTGAGTTCTGGAGGAAGAACATTCTGGGCAGAGGGAGGAGCTGAGAGGGTGGAATCTGGCAGAGAGGGTGAGCTAGCTTTGCAGAATCTGAGGGGCAGAGAGAGGACACTGGGGCAGGGTCCCAGAGGACCTTCTGCAGCAGGGAAAGAAGCCCAGACTTTATTCTTTTTATTTTTTTTTAATTAAGAATTTTTTTTCTTTTTTTTAGAACTTTTGTTTGTTTATTTATTTATTTTTGTGGCCGGCTCAGCCTGCCCTGAGGGCAGGGCTGGCACAGCATGTGGTGCTGGGGATCGAACCTCGGTCCCTGCAGCCGCCCAAGCTTTCCCAAGCAGGTGCTTTAGACCACTGAGCCATCCTGCCGGGCCCCAAGCCTGGACTTTATTCTAAGTCTAATGAAAGCCATGGGGGCTGGCTTCAAAATATGACCTTTTGTCATTTGGGATGACAGGGGGCCACAGATCAGGATGACTGCCATGAAAAGGATAGTTTGCTTTACTCGTGGATCCCAAGAGGAGGAGACACAATCATTGCTACATTTGCAGCAGAGGAGGACACCCAGAGAAGTGCCCGCACAGCCCCGAGGCAGAAGGAACAGGGGGAACCATGGACAGGAGCTCCGATGGTGGTCTCCTTGGAAAAGAAGGGGTGAGGTAAGGTAAGCAGGTTAGGGCTGGAGTTTTGGTTAATTTCAACAACCATAGAAGATGTGTGTGCGGTATCTGGTCCTGGGGCGACTAGAGCAGGGGATATGGTGCCAAGTGTAAGACAGAGGATGGGCTGGTTTGCCTCAAGAAGCTCCCGTCCAGGGCTGGCTAGCTGGCATGGATCCTCTGGCTTTGGAGTGACACAGTCCTTCCTCATAGGCAATACCTGGTTCCAAAGCATCAAAATGTGGAAGATGGGGCCTGGCAGGATGGTTCAGTGGTCTAAAGCACCTGCTTAGGAAAGCTTAGGCGTCTGGTTCAATCCCTAGCACCACATGCTGCACCAGCCCTGCCCTCAGGGCAGGCTGAGCCGGCCATAAAAACAAACAAACAAACAAAAGTTCTGAAGCAAGGGGAAAAAAATAACGCAGAAGATAGTGGAATAAGTGCTTGCCTGGCCAGCACAAGGTCCTGAGTTGAATCTCTGGTACCACAAATAAATAAATAAATAAATAAATAAATAAACAAATAAATAAAATTGTGGAAGATAAAAAGACACGGAGGGCCAGCCTGATAGCTCAGCAGACTAAAGCACCTTCTTAGGCAGAGTGCAGTGGCCTGGGTTTGATCCCTGGTCGATATGCCAGCCCTACCCCCGGGGTGCACTGAGACTGCAATTGAGTCTGGATGTGGTGGCGCTCACCTATAGTCCCAGCACTGAGGAGTCTGAAAACAGGAAGACCAATACGGAGTCCGATCTGTGTAGTAGAACCCTATAGACCCTGCTAAATAAAGTTTAAAAAAAAAAAAAAAAAAAAAGACATGGACAGCATAGTTAAAGTGGGGGGAGGCTTATAATCAGCATGACCCTCCAACTACTGCGAGGAGAAAGGGGAACACAAAGAGCAAGGGACAATGAGACAATGACATGACCTGGGTGCCACATGATGGCAGCTGACCTAGGGCTGGGACAGTGGGAGTAAGTAAGACTGGTTTCAGGGCTAGTTGGGAGACCGTGATCACAGGATAGAATGTGAATTCAGTAAAGCCAAGTATGGGATTGCACATCTGTGATTCCACCTCACTGGGAGGCTGAGGCAGGAAGACCACATGTTCAAGCCCAGCCTCTGCAACTTAGCCAGATCCTACCTCAAAATAAATAAATAAATAAATAAATAAATAAATAAATAAATAAATGGCTGGGCATGTAGCTCAGCATGATGGCAAAAAAGTAAACTAAAGGAATACATTAGTAACAAATTAAATGAGTAAAAACAAACCATACAATAAGACAATAAGACAAATTAAATTTAACAGTAAATTAAATTAATCCAGCAAGGATGCCATTTGTATTACAAGAGGCACCACAATCCCATTTGGTTTTTATTTCTGGGATTTCAATGTGTGCTTCCTCCTGGGCCTTGGACTGCACTACCTCACACTTGTGGTGTTAACAGCTTGCTGAGGGGCCCGCAGGATGGCTCAGCAGTCTAAAGCCCCTGCTTAGGCAAGCTTAGGCAACCACAGGGACCGCAGTTCCATCCCCCACACCACATGCTGTGCCAGCCACGCCCTCAGGGCAGGCTGAGCCGGCCTCAAAAAAACCAGTTTACCAAAGGCCTTCCAGCACGCAAGGCCTCCAGGCTTCGTCATAGACACAGTGTTCAGCACAGTTCCAGGCACAGAGCAGGCATTCAACCAATAAACTGCTCTTTGCTCCGTCGGGAAAAGTAGAAGGTCCAAAGGATCTGATGTCACTGTCACACGGACCATGGTTTGAGTGCCACCTCTGCCACCCACTAGGTAGCAGGGTGACTGGAAACAAATGATTCAGCAGCAGAGATAAGAGTGCCCAGCTCTTCCAGTAATTATGAGGATTAAGTGGGGGAATGTATGGAGGGCTCCCAGTCCTGGCCCAGGGCCCGGGGGAGCTCTGTCTATTAACATGTATTACAGAAAATGGGGGTGGGGGTGGGGGACAGCAAGACTCAGGTAGAGAAAGACTCAAAGATGAGCCCCTTCCTCTCTGTTCGGGGCCATCCTGGGGCCTGCATCCCCCAGGCCGGGCCTCTGCCCCACCTGGCTTGCTCTACAGAGCATCTCCTGGAAGAGCATGCAGAAAGCAGCACCTGAACTGCCAGCAGCATCCCTGGGGAGGGAAGAGAGGAGAAACAAATCTTTCTGCCTCTGCTTTGAGAAGCAGACTGTTAATTACCTGGCTTTGCAGCAGCCTGCCAGCTAGGTAAACACTTTCCAGGCGGGCTCTGAGATTAACTCCTCTATGACTAGGGCAGAGGTGGAGGTGCCCCGATATGGGGTGCTCTGGGAGAATCCAGGAACTACCTTAGGAGAGGCTAGACGTGGGTTCTGGGGCCTTCATCAAAGGCTTAATCCAGGGAAAACACTTTAGAAGAAAGAACAAAAGGATTTTAGGGTCAGGGTGTACAATTTACTTGACCAAACCTCTACCCCATGAATACAGACCCTAAAGGAGAGGCCGCAACTAAAAGCTCAGCTCACACTTTGAGGCATGGACAGTGTCCTGTGAATGACATCCATTCACCTGGATGACCACTGGCTGTCTCTACATACCATCAGCGTATCAGAAGCAGAGACCCACCTCCCAGGGGAGCGAGCCCAGACCCTCGTCTGCTTAGGAGGCAGACTTGGGTGCACTGAAATTATTCACATGTATACCTACGTGTCTGGTTTGCTGAGTCCTTTCTCACGTGCTGTCTCAAGCGAGAGTCTTATACTAATCCCATGAAGGGGGAATTAGCGCCTTCTAGTACAGCGACAGACACCCTGACTCTGTTGCTCCCCAACTGCGTGTGGTTAGGGCCATCACACCATCTCTCTGAACCTCACTAACCCCACCCATAAAATGAAAACAAACATCTGACCCAGAGTTTTACTGTGAGGCTTAAAAGAAAATACAATCTAAAGAGCTCAGCAGCACCTGGCCCTGGGCTCTCAGTACCTGACTCAGCTCTTCTCTTACATGATGTTTTAAGCAAGACGCAAATGAGGCTCAGTGTGTTACCAAATTATAATCTTCCAGACATAAAAAAAAGAAAAAAATGACCATACAAATACATAATGAGCACACATTGATGTTATTTCGGGGGCTGGGTATTAGCTTGGAGACGGAATGTGTGCAGAGCCCTGGATTGGATCCCCAGCGTAGCAGAGTAGAACAAGTTTGTATTTTACTCTTTGCTGAGGAAACTGTCAAACTGACAGTGCTTGGTCAGTGTGTTGATAATGTCACCTGTGGCACACAGAAAATAATGGAACAAAATTGTTGGTGAGATTCCAAACAGTGACAGTGTATAGTGTTTGGAGCTGTCTTTACTAGTCAGAAAGCGTTAGTATCACTCGTGGGCAAAAAACCATTTGTATCCTATCTTTTCTACCAGCTAATCTCTTTTTTTTTTTTTCTTTCTACCAGTTAATATCTTTTTCTTTTCTTTAAGTAATTTATTTAACTGAAATGGACTTACGTTTGTTTCTGAAGTGACTTACATTTATTTGTGTTTTTTTTTTTTTTTTTTTTTT
>PVJA010015141.1:0-34632 GCA_004027025.1 Myocastor coypus | reverse complement strand
CAATACTTTTCAGCAAGAAAACACTGAAGAGTAAAGACCAGACACAATTACTAGCTACAGTGAAAATCTGCTGAGATATTTTTGAAGTAAGAAGGCACCAGATACCTCTTCAACTAAGAAAATCACCCTTACAAAACAGGACAATTTTATTTTTATATGGGACCTAGAACACTTAAGCTGCCAATTAGGTGGTGAATGGCAGAGCAACATCCCAATTTATGTCACAAATTCATAGGGAATAGGTTCCAGCAACTCAGGTTCCTTCCCATTGGTCCTCACAAAGTGTGCTTCTCTGGGAGGGGCAGGCTGGCGCTTCAGTCGAACCCACGTACCTTTCTCTTTGGCTTCTTTCTTTTTCTGATCATTTTTCTTGACACATTTCAGGAAGCTATCACAACTTTTTGAGTGTTCAATATACTCAATATGTACATTAATCCTCTTGGCAAGTATCTTGCCCTTAACTTGCTTGTTTACAACAATGCCAACAGCGTGCTGGGTAACATTGTAGAGTCTTCCTGTTCTGCCATGGTAACATTTGTGAGGCATTCCTTTTTGCACAGTACCCATTCCCTTGATGTCTACAACGTCACCCTTTTTGTAGATTCACATGTATGTGGCCAAAGGAACCATCTCATGTTTTCTAAAAGGCCTGGAGAACATATACCGGGTTCCCTTTCTCTAGCCCTCTGTGTTAGTCATTTGGACAAATTACTGGAGGATGGTGGTTCTGGCTGAAAAGGCACCAGTTAATATCTTGATTCTTTTCTTCTTTTTTGTGGGACCGGGGTTTGAACTCACAACCTTGCACTTGTCAGGCAGGCACTTGTGCCACAGAGCCACAGAGCTATCTCCCTGTCCCCTCTTGATTCTTATTTGTTGCTGGTTTTGGTTTTGTGTTTTTTATTGCTTTTGTTGCGACACGGTCTCCTTATGCTGTGCAGGCTAGTCTTGAACTGGCCTGGAACACACAGCAATTTTCCCACTTTGGCCTCCTAAGGACTGGGATTACAGGCATGCACCGCCACACCCAACTCAGGACTACTTCTGAGAAAAAGTTTTTGGCCCGGAAAACTGAGTTCTGCTACAACTTTTAGGCTGATGGTGGAACAATAAAAGCCCAGAAAAAGAGTATGATTTGTTCAAAGCCAAAAGTCTGTGAGAGTAGCAGAGGTCAGAACCTGTTGTCCCAGCCTCCATCCCTGGCCCTTGGGCTGTGTCCTCTGCCCTGCTCAGATCCCCCTTGACTCATTGTTATAGGCACTGCTCTGCGTCCTGCTGGGGCCAGGAGAAGACTCACTTGAACTGGAGCTGACTGATACTGCAAGAGATTCCGGGGAGCTTGGAGCCATCTGTGAGCAAACAAGTCAATCTGAAACTGTTGTAGGCAGCTGAGTTAGAAATATTATAGGCAGTCAGACAGGGCCAGGCCCTCAAGGACAACATGGAAGACAAGGTGACTTTGCTACTAGAGGCAGATACTACTTTGCTGTGGGCCAGATCTCAAGACAAGAGTAAACAGAAGCAACTACATACTACTTCCTTAAGGGTGGGCATCAGGGATTGATATGCTAAATAAGTATCAATTACCTTAAAAGACCCTGGAAAGAATCAGGAGCCCAAGCTCAATAGGTGGTGTTCTTGCCCGCTTACTACATGACTTGCTTTCCCATTGGATCCCGATGCCAATCAATTTTACCTGAGCAATGGTGCTTGTAATCTCATTGGTTGACCATAGTCTTTGTCCCACCTCATACCCACCTAAGCAAGTTCCCATGTCTTCTCTATAAAAGTCCCTGAAAGAGACACCTTCCAGGGGACACCTACTGGGGAGCCCCCTCCTGTCCCTCTCTTGGACAGGAGCTTTCTTTCCCCTAATAAATATATTCTGCTCGTTTGTTTCTAAAATTCATTCTTTGGTTTTAGAGAACACGAACTCATACCAGGTACTTTTCAGGTTGGGGATTATTTTTTTCTGCATCATTTGGAGGTTCTGTGTCATGCACCCCAGATCAGTTTTTTCTTCCTGCATCAAGACCACAGAGCCTGCTGAAACCTCTGGCCTACCCCTGCCCCTGTTAATTCCACAGTGAGACTCCCAGGCAGTCCAGAGCCTGAGAACAGACAGCCGCAGTCAAGAACGGCAGATTATCGCATGTAGTTCAAGTGTCATCTTCCTGCAGCAAGAGGTGGAGATGCAGCTAGAACAGGGCTCAGGCCAGGAAACCCCAAGTTGAGGTCCTGTTCTGCTCTGGTGTGGTTTCCTTGGAGCCTGAGGAGAGGCTGGAAGATGCCACATGCCAGGTATGGTGTGCCAAACACAGTCCTCCTTATCTCACTCTTACTCCCAGCAGGCCTTTGAAGCAGAGCTACTATGAATACCCGCAGAAGCACAGAGGGGTGAAGTAACTTGCCCAGAGATGCACAGCTCCGTGAGCTCACCCAGGCTGCACTCTCAACCAGAGCACTCTTCAGTGTTCCAGGCTTTTTCCTCTCTGCAGACCACACCACTCTTTTCAGAGATTTCAGCCCCAGCCTGGGGAGAAGGAATAGAGAGGAGGAAGCCCAAGCAGGATGCAGAGAGGGGATATTTCAGCTCAAACTCATGGTGTCAGGCAGCCCCTGTTCTCTGATCATGCCTGCTGTCTCAGGTAGGAAGCAACCCCTTACCCAGGAGCCCCCAGGGTAGGGGCTGCGATCATCACCTCTGCCTGGAAGGCACTGTAGTACTCAGAGCTCTGGGCCGCCACCCAAAGGGCCTTCTTGACCTCTCAAGTACATGAACCCTTGTTTCCAACCTGCCTAGCCTCCACCAGGAAGCCAGTCCTCTCAGCCTCTTCACAGCCTCCTCCTCCTTTCTGCCCTGGCCCACACCCTCCTCCCCAGTGCATTGGCTTCTGTCACCCGGATCAGAACCTTGTGTCTTGGTTACTTCTTACTTGCTGCTGGGACAAATACCTGACACCCAAAATGAAGGAAGGAAAGGTTTAGCTCACAGTTTGTGGAGGTTTCAGTTCATATTCGGCTGGCCCAAGGCTGAGTGGAATAGAGCAGAGAGCATCCAGTTCATGGCGGTGGAACAGCAACAATAGCAACAGTGACAACTGACCAACCAGGGGAACAGAGAGCAACAGCTTCACTCTGTCTCTCTGTCTTTATATTACATTCAGGCTCTCTGCCTCAGCCTATCCGCCTTAGGCCACACCCATAATCCCAGAAGTACTTAAAATACATAATCCCAGTGACTCATGTATCAAGTCTCAATCTATAAAAGTCCCCGCCCCATGACTGCATGAGGCTTTGGGGGGACAACTAGTCACAAACCATAACACCTTTCTACAGGAGAGGGTCTCCTGGAGGCTTTGATGAATGCTCAAGAGCTCGCTCAGTGCCTGGGAGCCCCTGGCAGATCACGGAGATCTATTTTTAGGATGAGCTCTACTCGGTCCTCCGTGCCAGGACGCCCCACTTTCCCCCCCCCACCCAAGCTAACTGGGTGAGCCTGTGAACTGTGCCCAGACAAGCCCAGGCACAGCAGGCCTGGGAGCCTCCCCTGCAGATGTGAAGGTAGGGAAGGGCTGGGCTGGCTGGCTGCACAGAGGCTGGCTGGGATGTGAGCCAGTCGGGAAGCCCACAGCCAGCAGGAGGGGGGCTCCCACGGTCCCCCTCCTGGCTACCGGTTGTTTTCTCCATTCATCCACTCCTTCACCGTCCAATGAGCCTCTGATGGGCCTTTACTCTCTTGGTGCCAGTGGGAAGAAAGATGCAGGGGAGCAGAGCTGACAGTGGGCCCGCTCCGCTCCGCACGTGGGAATAGCCACCACTTAAGGAGTGTCTGTCTAAAAACTGGTAATACCAGGGTGGTTAGTTTTGAATTTACCTAACCTCTCTCTTCTCTCTTCTCCACCAAAGATACTGAGATAAGAGTAAGCTATTTTCAAGATCCCAGCAACAGTGAGTCTTACGGGTAGATCACCCCATGAGAAGACTACTCTCTTAAGAGAGAGTAAGTCACCCGTGACAGAAACCAACTGCCCCTCCCAGAGACAGCAGGACCTCAAAGACCTAGACCTGAGTTGGGGACCAACCAGATCACAGCTTGGCCTAGACCAGTTCACTGTGCATACTTCTTTCTCTCCCTCCAGCCCCTTCTTATTTACCCTTAGTTTATTTGTTTTTCTGGACCAGGATTCAAACTCACAACCTTGCACTTGCCAGGCAGGCACTTGTGCCATGGAGCTATCTCCCCAGCCCCTTTCTTTCCCGCTTAGAATCCCAAACCTGTCATCCTAAAGGCAGGGTTTAGGATGCCAGCCTGACCCCTGCCACCCAGGGTGGCCACACTGAGAATAAAATTCCTTTCTCATTTTGGCACTACTCATCTCTTTCTCTGATTGGGCTCAGGGCCCCCTGGCCAAAACCAGCGTAAGACCAAAATCACCTCCATCGGGGCCTCCTTCCCTGCCATCTCCTGCCTGTCCCCGCATAGCCACGATGACTTTTCTCAAAAGCACATTGCTAGGGGCTAGAGATGAAGTGTGCGGTGGGTCACTTGTCTACCATGAAGCCTCGACTTTGAGACTGGCACTGCAAACTAGAGAAACCCCAAAACTCCACTGCCCCTGAGGTCTTGAGGTAGGCATCCCTGCAGAATCTCCAGAAATCCAGTATGGAGGCACACACCTGACTAAGGAAAGCGGTTATTCCAGTTAGGAACAAGGGTCTTCCTTTCTGTTGCAGGTTTTTTTTTTTTTTTTTTTTGTAACTGGGGATTTTTTTTCCTGTATATGGACCTTGGTGGAACTGTCATGGTACCTGGAGGTCACAATGCTGGTGAAATTATAATTAATTTGGGGTTACTTTTGGGTGTTGAGGATGGTTCATAGTACATAAACTGGTTGCTCCCTGTGGTCCTTGGAAAGCTAACTTGGGCTTCCCTGGAAGCCTAGGGTGTATGTGCCCCCTTGTTTACACCACCTGTGTCCTAGTTGTTCGAGGCAGATGTTTTCTGTGGCTCTGGAAAGTTTTCTCTGTTCTCCTCTGCCTCTCAGGGCCCCTGCTGAGACCTCTCCTTCTACCTCCAGCCTCACTACCCCATTCAGTGTTGCATCCTCAGTGCCTCTGATAGAACCTTCTCCGCCGGGTGTGGTGGCGCACGCCTGTAATCCCAGCACTCGGGAGGCTGAGGCAGGAGGATCGATGCGAGTTCGAGACCAGCCTGGGCTACAAAAGTGAGCTCAAGGCCAGCCTCAACTGCATAGCGAGACCCTGTCTCAAAAAGACAAAAAAAAAAAAAAAAAGAACCTTCTCCAAGACAAGCCTAAGTCTTAGAGGATCGTACAAATGGATGAGTGTAGAAACAGAGAGACGACCTGGAGGTCTGAGGAGAGTTGGAGTGGCTTCTTGCTGGAAAGGAGCCTCTGCCTAGAAGACAAGGGGGGGCCTTCACAGCCTATGTGAATGTCTGCCTCCTCGGCAAAGAGGACCTGAGGCATTTGGGGATGGCCAGCCACCTCTGAGTGTGGCAAAGTTCTGCTTCCCTTCCTGGGCATCATCTTCAGGACATTCTTGACTGTGTGGGCCATGTTCCTCCCAGACTGGCTGCTCCCCTAGGGCTGAATGTTCCCAGGGTAACTCCTGTATCAAATCAGCAGCCTCAGGTCAGGAGAAGACAAGCAAGGAAAAGCAGGGCACCCCTTGTCATGGGGCCCTCAAAGGATAGGCCTGGATCTAACCTGGCCACCCTCTCGTGGTGGGTGTTGTTATCCTATTGCAGAGATGGGGCGGCAAAGGCAGGGAGGCCCAGAGTCCAGTTCCAAGACTCCCTGCCCACCCTCCCTCACCATCCTGAGGCTCCTGTGTCTCCTCATCCCCTCTGCTGTTCCTCAGTGGGTAGCAGGCATTGCAGGGTCTCCTAAGGGAAGAGCAGGGGCCTCCTAAGGGAGCTGCCAGGGCCTCCCTCCTTGGGGCAGCCCTCAAGAAGCATGAGTTCAGGAAGAACTGGTCACACTGACAGAACAAAAAGCTGAGGCTGGATGAGCCTAGCATGGGGACCCCAAAGGAAGAGGGGACCAATCCCTGGGACAGGTCAGAATGACTTACCTAAGTCTCCTGCCACAACCCCACCTCCACACTCATCTGCTGATTTATCAACTCCCCACACAGAGCAGAGTTCAAATCTCCACTCAGAGGCTTCTTAGCTGAGTCCCCTGGAGGATCCCTACCCTGTCTACCCTGTGTTAGGGTCTTAGTGCCTTAGCTTCACTTTTTTTTTTTTTTTTTTTTTTTTCTTTCTGAGACAGCATCTCACTATGCAGTTTAGAGTCACTCTTTTATCTGTAAAAAAAAAAAAAATGACAGAGAAATCTCTGCTTTGGGCAATTGCTGTAAGATTCCTAGACAGGCTATGACAGCTCCTGGCCAGCCTTGATGCGTGGTACCTGCAACCTAGGAAACTGGTTTGCAAGGGGTTAAGCGGAGATCCAGCCTCCCAGCCAAGAGCAAATCAAGGCTGGCTGGGGCGGAGCCAGGCTGCTGCTAGGAAAGAAATCTAGACCTGCCAGATGCTGCCTGGAGAGGGGACCCGGCAGCAGAGTGGAGCTGGCGGGGCTTGGGGGCCATGGGGTGGGGCGGGGCTCAGCAGACCTGGCCTCTGCTCTGTGAGAGTTCCAAGCTTGAGGGTCCAAGGAGGCTGTGAGGTTGGGGAGTGGCGGGGCTGCCTGCCTTGGGGGCAGCAGCAGAGTGTAAGAGGACTGGAGCCAGAGTCCTCTGGATCCCCCAGCTGACTCTGATGGCCCGCATGGGCACAGAATTTAAATTTAGCTCCCACCACAGGAGTGCCTGGCAGTGGGTATGGGGGTAGACAGAGCCACACAGGGGGCTGGCTGTTCAGGCAGTAGGTTGTGGGAGAGACCAGCCTGTTTCCTTCCAGCCCTGCGCCTGGCGAGGGTGTTTCCTGGGGAAGTCCTGACCAATCTTCCATAGCCTGGCAGACAGCCCTCCACTCAGTGAAGGGCAGGGTCAGAGGCTCCGGCCACGAGGGCAGAGGGACATTGCCTTGCAGTTGGGACAAGGGTTGCATCAGTCTGAGCAGTGTCCAGGGGCAAGTGCCCCTGCTAGTGGGGCAAAGGCTGGCTTGCTTGTGTGAAGGCCAAGGAAACAGAATCTGGAGTACAGGAAAGCAAGTCCAGAAAGCGGGGTTCTCCCTGGTCCCTCACGCGTGGCCGGTGACTTGCTCTGTGACCTTAGGCAAGGAGCTCTTCCCCTCTCTACAGTGGCAGCACTGGCCTAGAGGGCTGCTCACAGCCCCGCACTGCTCCTCAGGTCCTGCTCAGCCTTCCTGAGTACCCGCAGAGGCACCTGGCTTTCCCTAGCCTTGGGTGTGGGCAGCCAATGCAGTTCTGCAGAAGGAAGTCCCTCTGGCTGGCACTATCAGCCTCCTGGCTCCTCCTCACCCTCCTCAGGGTCTTCCCCCTTCTCCGCCTAGCAGTGTCCCCCAGACCTGAACCCGCCGCCCCTCAAGGCTGGCCCTACTGGCTGGATGCAGCACTCCTGCAGAGTTTCTCTCAGCCTGAGGAGCCCCCAGAAGATGCACCTCAACCTCCTCAAACCTCCCATGGTGCCAGCTGCAGCTGGGGAATCTGCTTCGACGCCTCCAGGTGCAAGGGTGCTGGCCTCAAGGTGTTTGCACATGCAGCAGCTGGACCAACCTCTGAGACACATCGTAGGATTCTGGCTTCCCTGGAAGACTCCCGCTACCATGCACGCAGCCTCGCGGAGGCCTGCCTCCTCCTCTTCCTCAGCCCGGATGCCCCAGCTGGATGGTGTGAGCCGGCTCCTCACCACTGGGATGGAGGTAGAAACCACCTGGTCATCCGTCTCCACCCAGATCCTTGCCCCCAGGCCTCTGAGCTGGGACAGGCAATGGTGGCAGAGGCCAGCCCCAGCGCGGACACCTTCCGGCCTGGCTTCGATGTGGCACTCCCACTTCTTCCTAAAGCCCACCCATTGCGAGGTGGGGTTCTTGGCCAGCTGCGGCAGCACAGCCCCCACCCTAGGGCAGCCTTGCTAGCCCTGGCAGAGGAGGGGGGCAGGTGGCGCACAGCAGGTACCCACTCTTCCACATGCCCCTGGGATGGGCGCTGTGAGCAACATCTTGGACCGGAGCAGTAAGTGAACCTTCCCTTGGTGGGGCTGGCCGGGAAGAGGGTTGTGGTAGGAGAAGCCCAGAGCCGAGGGTACCTGGAGGGCCTGAGGCAGACCACCAGCTACTCTTGTCAAATTTAGGCCTCAGCTACAGCAAGAGGGAGTCAGGTTAGGCCACAGAGAGCACTTCTATCAAGATAGTGATTTACCTCAAGAAGCGTCAAAGGCAGATTTTGGAGCTCTCCCTTGGGCGTCTTGAAAAACAAAGCATGACTCACATCTACTTAAACTCCCTTTCTGTTATTCCAATCCCTCCTACCCTAACATTTTATGTAACATACACTTGGATGGTGCTTACTCTATGATAAGCACTTTTATAAATAATGACTATGCATAACAAACTAATATGAATATAAATGTTCATAAACCAGATACTACAGTACTGGCTCAGAGAGGTTAAGGCACTTATCTGAGATCACACAGGCAGAATGAACACAGTTGATATTTTAGTCCAGAGCTACTTTTCTTTTTCTTTTTCTTTTTCTGGTACCAGGAACTGAACTTAGGACCTCATGTTTACCAGGCAGGGACTGTGCCACTGAACCATACGTATCCTTGGCCCAGAACTACCTATGTCTAAAGCCTTCTGTTTGAGAGTTCTGAACTTTAAGCAAGTATTATTATTAGTAAGCCCTGTCAAGTGCCTCCACAGGGTCCTGGAGATTAGTCACTGCTCACAGTTTGAAGCCCTTTCTGTCTAATTTGTGGGGATTAACTTCTTAAGAAAACAGTCTTTGGTTGTAGCAAGTGGGACTAAGGTCTGATCTAAAGAAGAACTTCCTGTCAATGAGTATGCCTGGATATAGATGAGAGTGTGGGGCCTGTGGAACATGGCTCTGTAGGGACTGCTTTCCCTCAGGCTGGCTGGGGCCATGCACCTCAGGCGTCTCAGTGGTTAGTGTCCAAACTCCTCAAGCCCCTGTATCTCCAAGAGGCCAGCAGCTCCCAAAGGTGGGTGGGCAAGAATGGAAGTTCCTTCCGAGGTTGCCCTGACCTGGCGGCAGAGGGTTCCCTCTGTCCCATTGTCCTGCAGGCCTGAGTTAGAAACTGTCTCTTCCCTGTCTGCCCTGAGATTCCTTCTACCCCGTCTTGCCTCGTGTGCTCTGCTAGAACATGAAAGTAACTATTCTGAGCTCCACATCCCCCTGGGACTTCTTTACATGGCCAAGCTCCATTGTCACCTCTCAAGGGGCTCCCGGGACTTCTCTCAGGAAAGGCTCTTGCAGGACTGAAATCCCCTACCTCTGGAAAGCCCCTGGAGGCCTCCAGGGAGCCACACAGACAGGGGTAAGAAGGGAGCTGCCCTTTGCTCCTGCTGTCCTTTCTGTGGAAAGCCAGGCTTTTTGTCCCCCAGGTTCTAGGAATCAGCCCCTGCTCAGGCCCCTCAGGCTTAGAGCTCAGAGCTGACACACCCCTGAGGTGAGAGCCATACCCTCCCTCCTGCCTGACAGTGCCATTCGTGTTGGTAGGAAGTTCCACTGGGGCCAACCTGGGTGGCTGCTCCCTGCAGTTGGTTACTGGTGAATGCAAAGCTGTTTCTGTCTGAACGCTGAGAAACTGGAAGTTAAAGAGTTACACAAGGCAGAAAGCTGTATGCACACTAAATGTTCACTAGTGGACCCCAAATGGGCCAGAATTGGACATAGTTTGTTTTTCTGATTCATAGGGGTCACCCTCTGGAAAGGGAGGGACTTGTTTTCTGGATTGTTTGTTTGTTTGTTTGTTTGTTTTTCTAGCACTGGGAATCAAACCGAGGGCTACATCCCTAGGCCTTTTAATGCTTTTAGTTTGAGACAGGATCTTGCTAAGTTGCCCAGGCTGATCTCAAACTTGTTACTTCCTGCCTCAGCTGCCCAAGTCGCTAGGATTACAGACATGTGCCACCAGGCCAGACCTGGGTAGCAGTTTTGATAAGTTTATACACAAAATCTGAAGCGTGGCAGCTTTTCACTGGCCTCTGAACCACAAGGAGTTTTGGTTTTGGCCTCAACCCACCTCCGGGTGACAAGAGTCTATGGTTTCTGGGTTAGTTGGAGCCTCCTCCGTGTCTCTGGACTGTCAGGCAGTGACTTAGGCCGGACATTCTGTGCAGGGATGGGGGTGGGGGTGACAGCAACAGTGGACAGGGCCTTCCCTCACAAGGTGGCCTGAATAAACAATCAGTGGCCAAGAACAGGCAACTCTCAGTCGCCAACCCCATTGTCTCCCACCTCTCAGCCACAGGGGTGGGGAACAAGATGGGGGCGGGTGGCTCCTGCCTTGACCATGTCCTGGGTCCCATGTGCTGGGTGTCAGGGGCCAGGTGTGGGGTGCCAGGCCAGGGACTCCATCTGTCATTGTAAATTCTCTCATACACTCTAAGAGTGAACCATTGTTAGCCAGTTTTAGGGCACAGGAAACTGAGTGCAGAGAAGGGGTGTGAATGAACCCAGGGCCTTTGGTGACACAGTTCTGTCCCTAGGCCCCTTTGCTTTTCTGGTTTGGCTCCTGGAAGTGCTGGAGTTGGGATGAAACCCTGTACTTTTGGCTCCAGCGCCTAAGTTTTTCCACCTGGCTTGAACAGTATTCTGTTGCTTCAGAGTGAGGGTCCACCCACTGAGATGGTTACTTATGTATTTTTATGAATAGGGAATTCATTCACAGGCTACAAAATTCCAAAGGCACAAAAGGTACACAGTAAAAGCCTCTCTTCCATTTCGGTCTTTTGACCACCCGGTTTCCCTTCCTGGAGCCAAGCACCGTTTCCAGTTTCTTGTGTGTCTCCTCTGAGAAGCTCCTCTGTGTGTGTGTGTGTGTGTGTGTGTGTGTTCAAGCATGGTGTGCACAGATATCCCTCATGTTTAAATGTGTGTTCAATAGATGTTTTCTAGTCCCCTAGCCCATATCTGTTAGCTACCACATGTACCATGTCTTCTAGGACCCAAGTACTTTTTTTTTTTTTTTCTGTATTTTTTTAGGGAAAGGTCTACAGGGCACTCAGGGTCTCACTGCTAGATCAGACTTGTAGTAATCTGCCTGTTTACAACCTCCCAAAAGCTGGAATTACAGGCATGCATCCCTTCACCCAGTCTCAGTTACTGTCTCAGTGGGCCCCGAGGGTGGAGACGGCACATCAGGCCCAGGGATCAAACCCTCAGGCCCTGTGGCTGCTTGCAAGCTCTTTAATCCACTGAGCTATTTGGCCAGCCCTCAAAATACTTTTTAAGATGTATGAAAATGCTTTCAGAAGAAAAAAGCGTGGGCCCCGGATATAGCTCAGTGGCATAGCACCTATCTGGCAAGCTCAAGGTCCTGAATTCAATTCCTGATTTTTTTTTTTTTTTTAAAAAAAAAAAAGGAAAGAAAACATTTAGGTAGAAAATTTTAGTCTGGGTACGGTGGTGTGCACCTGTAGGACCACTATGAGTCAGTAGTGAGACCCTGAACAAAAGAAAAACTTTTTAACATGATATTGTTTTGGCTGGGCATTGTGGCATACACCTAGAATCCTGATAGGAAGATTGTTGTGAGTTCGAGGCCAGCCTGGGGTAATAGCAAATTCAAGGCCAGCCTACACAACAAAATGAAACCCTGTCTCAAAAAAAAAAAAAAAAAAAAAAAAAGTTTGACTTTATACCAACATAGAAATCAAATATCATTGTTAATATTTTTTTCATAGCAGGACTGACTGTACGAAGGACATAAAAGGCTGTTAGTTACCATGTGGCCCTCACTGCCCGTGGCCAGACCCAAGTAGCCTGACCCTGTGGCCATGGGCAGGGCCCCGCCAATCACCCATGGGCTCTGAGGTCTAGGTCTAGCACAGACACCTTGTAGCATGGTAGGCTACTAAGGCTCCTTGGCCTTCCACACAGATGCACGAGTTCTCTCTCTCTGATACTCTCCTTCCCAGTGCCAGGCTGGGGCTCATCAGGCCTCTGCTTGCTTAACTCTCCTGATGGGAAACTCACCACTTCTCATGACTCTGTACCTCAGCTCCATTACTAGAGTCTGTGCTGAAACCGTCCCCTCTGCCACCCACTGGCCGGGATCCCTGGCCTTGGACGTATCCTCTATCGCCGCACTGCATGTTCCTCCATCTAGCACCCACTCAGTGTTCATTCTCCACCCTGTGCCCTGCTAGGCCCTAGGCTGCAACGATGAGGGAGGCACAGCCTCTGCCCTCAGTAGTTCAGTGCTGTAAGACAGACAGACAGCATGATTTGGCTCACACTGTTAAGCAGAGAGGAGCATCACATCTGCTTGTCAGGCTTTTCTGTTTAGGAGCCCAGTGTTCTCTTTGGACCTCAGTTTCCTCATCTGTAAAATGGAACCATATCAGCACATGTCTCCCACCTCATATAGCTGCTGTGAGAATAGGGTGTGTAGAGCACACTGAACTGGGTCTAGAACAAAGTATGTGCCCTGTAGTTGCTACCTAAAGGGGCTTTGCAGAGGGGGCAGAATAGGAAGGATTCCTTGGTCCTCAAGGCAAGGAAGGACATTTAGGTAAGGGGACGGGATGCAGGGGTGCAGGGGCACTGAGGTGGGAATACAGAGGCAAAGGGCCAAGGGGTGCAGGTCCATCTCAGGGACTTTGTCTCTCTTTAGGCTCCCCAAAGCCTTCACCCAGGGGTTTTCAGTCCTTTAGAGTTTGCCACCTGCTTGGCTGGTGACTGGCTTTCAATGTGACAGAGGGTGCCCCCAAGTGTACCCAGATAGCCCGGTGGAACCTGAGTGTCGAGTGGAGGGGAAAGGAGGAGACCTGGGTCCTCCCGGGACTCCTAAACAGTGCCTCCAGGTTTGCTTATTAACGAGAGTTGGGAGTTGACACATCTCAGTCCTATTCCTGCTCTGCCTTACCCCCTCTGGGACTCAGTTTCCCCGCTGTTCAGTGGGAGTTGCCCCAGAGGCTGCCTGATGTTCCCGGATCTGCTTCCAGAAGGCTAGGCTGCCAACCAGATGGGGGGCTGCAGAAACGGGTCCTGGGAGCCTCTGGGACCCCATCTCTCAGGCTCAGTGTGGGCAGCTTGGGCTCTGGTCTCCTCAGGAGCCCCTCTCTCCCCAGCTGGGCTCCCTGGGTGGGCAGCCCCAGGGCATGGCTCTGAGGAGGTTGTGACTCCTTGTCCTCCCCTGCAGGCCGGTGCAGCCTTAGTGTGGCCCTGGGGCTGGGGGAGGGAGGTGGAGAAACAGAGAAGCCCTGTCCTCTGGGTGGGTGAGGGGACTCTGGGCAAGAGCTTCCTGTGTGGTTCCAGGCTGCAGGCCCAGCCCACCGCACCATAGAGCAGCCTTTCATAGGCCTGGGCTCCTTCCCGGTAGGGGGAGGGTCAGGCACAGAGGTCACTCACTTGAAGGTGGCTGAGAGACTGCATTTGGCAGAGTACAAGTGGAAGGGGCCTGGGAAACATCAGGTCCCACCGCCTCCCATTTTGCAGATGAGTAAACTGAGGCCCAGAGTGGTGACTGAGGTCACCAAGGGCAGTCAGCTGGAATCCATGGATCGGGCAAACACACGAGAACACGATAGTGTACAATATGAATTTGGGGGTGCTGGAGTAGGGTGAGGGGCAACTCTCTCAAGCTCATTTATGCAGGGAACCGTCCTGTGCCTCTTTAGAAACAACCCTGAGGACAAGCTGCCCAATGCCACCTTCTGCCTCATCCCTGGCCACCGTACTGAAGCCTTTCGCTTCCTGCAAGCGCTACAGGTATGGGCTGCCCTGTGGTCCGCCCCCTCCCCAAGCCGGTAGGTACAAGGGCAGTTATCGCTTTACTTCTTTTCTCTGGAGAGCGGGTGATCTACAGACCCGTCGCCCTAAAGCCATTCTCCTTTTCTCACTGCGTCCCTGCCTCAAGAGCAGCTGCTGCCGCCTCGCGGCTGGGAGCGGGCGGATGTGTGTAGGGCTGGACCATCCAGTGACCCTCCCACCCCGCAGGCCGGCTGCATCCCTGTGCTCCTCAGCCCCCGCTGGGAACTGCCCTTCTCAGAGGTCATCGACTGGACCAAGGCGGCCATTGTGGCTGATGAGCGACTCTCGCTTCAGGTAGCTCAGGGCGCCGTCCCTGTGGGCAGGGACTGGAGCCAGGACCCTGGAGGGACCCCAGGATCCACCGGGCCTCAGCCCTTATTCCTATCTCTCTTTCCTCCACCCTGAGCCTCTTGTGCAGCAGAATGGCGCTGACCACAGTCCCAAGGCTACTAAGCACCATTTAAACTCAGCTCTGTACGCCCCTTGAACTCAATTGGTCAAAAGGTCGGTGGGGCTTACCAAGGTCCCAGCCCCTCCGCCTTTTCTCCCTTATGCACCCCAGGTCCTGGCCGCCCTCCAGGAGATGGATCCTGCGCGGGTCCTTGCCCTGCGCCAGCAGACCCAGTTCCTGTGGGACGCCTACTTCTCCTCAGTAGAGAAAGTCGTCCATGCCACGTTGGAGGTGAGGCGGACCTACTCCTACGTCATCTGCCTTCTCTAAACTTCTCTTTGCGCCCCTCTTTTTCCCAGTCTTATTTATTTATTTAAATTTATTTTATTTTTTTCTTGTTTCAAAACTTTTGTTTATTTATTTCTATGGCCAGCTCAGCCTGCCCTGAGGGCAGGGCTGGCGCAGGGGATCAAACTGCAGTCCCTGCAGCTGCCTGCAGGTGCTTTAGGCCACGGAGCCATCCTGCTGGGCTGTTTTCCCAAGTCTTGAGATTCCTCCTTGAAGTTGCTTGTGCTCTGTAGCTGAGACTTAGCTGTAAGAGCTGCGCCCCTTCCCCTCCTCTCTTGACCTCAGTTCCCGTATCTACTGAGGGACAACGCAGTCAAAGGGTGCACTAGCTCCGGTTGGTGGTGGTGGCTAGGAACCTCAGAATCTCTCAGGACTCAAGTCCGGAACAAGTGTTATGACCTGTTGGTTATGCCAACTGTGGGTAAGGAGGAAGGGAAGGTAGCGAGACTATCATGTCTAGTGACGTTAGACCTGCAAACGATGCCGGGAAATGTCATAGCCCTGTAATCTGTTAGATGTCTGATACATCGTGTTTGTGTTCTACCAAACTGAAAAACGTGGGGCCCGGCAGGATGGCTCAGTGGTCTAAAGCACCTGCTTATGAAAACTTGGGCAGCTGCAGGGACCGCGGTTTGATTCCCAGCACTACATGCTGCGCCCGAGGGCAGGACTGAGTAGCCATAAAAATAAATAAACAAACAAACAAAAGTTCTGAAACAAGAAAATAAAAATTCAGCCGGGAGTGGTGGCTCACACCTGTAATCCCAGCACTTGGGAGGCTGAGGCAGGAGGATTGTTGTGAGTTCGAGACCAGCCTGGGCTACAAAAGTGAGCTCAAAGCCAGCCTGAACTGCACAGTGAGACCCTGTCTCAAAAAAAAAAAAAAAAAAAATTCAAACTGAAAAATGAATCCTGAGGAAGAACAGAGGTGAAGAGGAGGATATTTTATTGAAGGAGAGACAGCTCCTGAGAGACAGGAGTGGACCAGGAAAGTGGGTTGCCACAGACTCCACTTTTTTTTTTTCTTAAATATATTTGGTACAGGGTCTCACTATGCAGCTCAGACACGTAGTGATCCTCCTGCTATCAGCCTCCCCAGCCCTGGGATGACAGGCATGCACCACCACACTGGGTCTTGGTGTCCAGCTCAGTGGACCTGGGGGTGGGGCTGGCGTGACATGTGGCGCTGGGAATAGAGTCCTGGTCCCTTCGCTTGCCTAAGCAAGCGCTTGGTGCGTTGAGCTATCTCACTGGCCCCTGAAGACTCCACCTTTAAAGTGCAGGTATTTATAGAACAAAATCAGGAGGTGCAAACTATGATCAACCAATAAGATTGCAAGTGTAGTCTCTTAGGTAATGTTGGTCCAGCAGGGAAGCAGGGCACGCAGCAAGTGTGCATGGAAAGACAAGGATATTTGAGGAAGGATGGGTCAAGGGGTCCTGGTCACCCACTCATGTGACTGATGCCTATTTAATTTTTTTAAATTTTTTTTTTCTTGTTTCAGAACTTTTGTTTGTTTGTTTATTTATTTTTATGGCCCGCTCAGCCTACCCTGAGGGCAGGGCTGGTGCAGCATGTAGCGCCAGGGATCAAACCGTGGTCCCTATAGCTGCCTTAGCTTTCCTAAGCAGGGGCTTTAGACCACTGAGCCATCCTGCCGGGCCCATGATGCCTATTTAAAACACTGATTAAAGCTGGGCGTGGTGGTGCACGCTTGTAATCCCAGCACTCGGGAGGCTGAGGCAGGAGGATTGGTGCAAGTTCGAGACCAGCCTGGGCTCGAATAGTGAGACCTTGTCTCAAAAAGACAAAAAAAAAAAAAACACTGATTATCATATATGGTTTATCCCTTGGGGAGGTACATAGGTGTGATCATTTGATCTTTATCTTGAAGCCTGAACTTCAACAAATAGGCCTCCAGCCACAGGTCACAATGTGTTTATTTTTTGCACCGACACCTTCGAGGGCCAAGCCCTGTCTGACTGCCTGTAACAGTTCTGCCTGACTGAGCTGTCTATAATATTGTCACTTGTAAGAAGCTATCACAGATGCCACCACTCCAGCTTTCAGCTTCTCAACCCTTCTGGCCTCAGGGGTCTGGCGCCGTAGCTGCTGCCGTCAGAACCTGAAGGGACAGCCGTGAAGTTCTCCCTTGTCTCGCCATCCTCAGACCTCGGGACTGCAGTTTTGGGGCCACACTGGCCACCCCTCCTCTCTCACTCCACAGATCATTCAGGACCGGATCTTAGGTGCATCTGCCCACCCCTCTCTGCTGTGGAATAGCCCTCCAGGGGCACTCCTGGCCCTGTCCACCTTTTCCAGGAGCCCTCAGGCCTTCCCCTTCTACCACCTGCAGCAGGGTATGTTCTGGACATAAGACCAATGAAGTCCTTCCAACTGTCCCCCGCTCTATCCTAGCTTCACCCATAGGGCCATGCTGAGACCTTCCCCAAGCCTCCAACATGGATATGGATAGCGGCTCTTGGGTTTCTGTCCAGAGAATCATCTCTCCCTACCTAACATCTGTGTCTTCTTTCACCAGGCTCCCGCCCTGAGGACAGATTCAGCGCCCTGATCTGGGTGGGAGCCTCCAGCCAGCCCCCCTTGAAGCTTATCGAGGCAGTAGCCGGCTCCCAGCACTGTGCCCAGGTCTACCCCTCTGACCCCTGGAATCTTGGGGTTGGCAGGAGAGGGGGTGGTGGTAAGGGACAGGGCAGGGCTCTTCCAGACAACTAGAGCCCAAGGATGACTACATGTTTTCTTGAGAGGCAAAGGAATTTCTGAGGGTTTTTGATGCCTTCCTCTGGAAAGACCAAGTTTTTTGTTCCTTTCCCTCAATTCCATGGACTTGTTGAAGCCCCTTAAAGATGGTCCCTCTTGAGGAGGCTGGAGAGTAAACATCCATCCACCTACCCACCCATCCAACCATCCATCCATCCACCCACCCACCCATCTATCCATCCACCTATCCATCTATCCATCCACCCACCCAACCATCCATCCATGCATCCATTCATCCACCCACCCACCCACCCCTCTATCCATCCACCCATCCATCTATCCATCCACCCACCCAACCATCCATCCAGCCATCCAGCCATCCAGCCATCCACTATAATTTCTGGGTCAGGCCCTGGGGCTGACACTAAGTATGCAAAGAAAAACTAAGCCTGGATTCTGCCCCAGTATTCAGATTTGGTTGGCATATCCTGGCACACAGATTGTCAAATCATATTACCAGAGAAGCCAGATATGTGCCCAAAGAGGACAGCTGCCCAGAGGAACATTTGGGCTGGACTGGGAATAAAAAGAAGCCAGAGGAGAGAGTATAAAACTTGGAGAAAAGATAGCAGGAGTCACAGAATCTGGGCCCTGGCTGCAGGCTACCACACCAGATATTTTGTCCTGGTAGATTTCTGTCCTGCAAGGACAGAATGATAATGAAAGGACTCCAGATTCAATAAATTATCTCATACATGCACCTCTGGTACTGTCTCTGGAGAAAGTCACTCCTGGGACCCTCTTGCTTATCTCCAGGACCCAGACTTCAGGAGCCCCCTTCTCTTCTAGATCTTGGTTCTCTGGAACAGTGAGCAGCCACTTCCTTTCAGGTGGCCAGAGACAATAGTGCCCGTGACAGTCATGGAGGGGCACAGGAAGGTGAGCACTGGGGGGCCAGGAAGAGGCCGAGGGCTTCTGCTGCCTTCAGAGGAAGGTGTGCTGGGAACTGTGGAGTTATCCGGGGCCTTTTGCTTGGGTCTGAGCCAAAGTCAGGCTTCAAGATGGGCTTGAAGAAATCAGACCTTGGAGCTGGAGATTTAGCTCAGTGGTGCAGTGCCAGCTGCACCACTTGCCATGCCAGTGGTGCATGGCAAGCATGAGGTCCTGAGTTCAGTTCCCAGTGTGAAAAAAAAAACAATAGACAAACCTTAAAAAAACAAAAAAGAAAAAAGAAATCAGACCTTGAGTTACCACAGCAGACCTGGAAGCAATTCTCTTCCCTCCCTGGCCCTTGTAAATGGTGCTTCCAGAGCACTAGGCATTCTGTGAGGAGGGAAGGCAGAGCCATGTGTGGGGGACTCAGTAGTTGAGGGACAGGGAGACCCGGAATCTTGGGGACACATGGACAGAAACGGGGCCGGAAATGAGCAGCTTCTAAGAAGCTAGGAGGTGCGCACCACCCCTGCTCTGTGCTTCTGGGCAAGGACCTTCAGCTCCCTAGACCTGCTTCCTTCAAATGAGGACTGTCTGACAGGCGCTCCCTAGGGTTGAGGTGAGGATCTAATATGACAGAAACCTGAGGTGTCACAACAGTTTCCTTAGAGAGAGACTTCAACTTCCACCCCTGGGGGCCTCTGAAATCCAGAGAGTGAAATGAGTCTGGGGCTAGCTGTATTTGCAGTCCATCCTCACCATCCTGCCTGAAAAGCTCCTATTTATTGGCTCAGGGCTTTCCTGGGAGTCACCCTCATCTTCTCCCACTGCAGGTCAGTGACCGCTTCTTTCCGTACAGCGTCATCAGCACCGATGCCATCCTCAGTCTTGATGCCCACAGCAGTCTTTCTACAAGTGAGGTGAGCTGGGCCCAAGAGGAGCCCAGTGTGGTGGGCACAGAGTCCAAGGGCAGTGCCAGGAGGTGCTGACTGGTCACGAGATACAGCCTCTGGCTTGGGGAACCACTATAGCAAGCCATAGGGTTCCTCTTTAGAAATCAAACAGATGTTCTTAGACTCTGTTTTGGGGGGGTTATTTTTCATTTTTGTTTTATTTAATACAGGATCTTGCTATGGAGTTCAGACTTGAAGTGATCCTCCTAACTCAGCCTCCCCAATGCTGGGATTACAGGGGTGTGCCACCTCACTGAGTCTGAGGCCAGCACAGCATATCTGGAACCAGGGCCAGCATGGCATGCAGTACTGGGGATTGAACTCAGGACCTTGCATTTGTCAGACAGGCACTTAGACTACCAAGCTATCTCCTCAGCCCTTTGTTTTTGTTTTTGTTTTTTTTATACAGGCTTTGTTATATAATTCAGGCTGGCTTTGAACTCACTATGTAATGCAGGCTGCCTCAAACTCATGGTGATCCTCCTGCTTCAGCCTCCTGAGTGCTGGGATTACAGGCATGAACCACCATGCCGGGCTTCTGAACGTGACTTTTGTGGCTCCAGCTGAGAAAGTTCCCTCTAAAAAACGCCCCTGAAACATTCATGCTACATTTCTAGTTAACTACAAGCAACTCCAAAATGGCTCCCATCCTCTCTCCCCTGAACCCTGCCCTGACCCCTAGTCAGGCAGCCTCACCTCACAAGATAGAAAAACGTTTCTGGCAGGTCAGGAAGTCCCTTCTCACCGCCTCCTTAATCTCTCTCCAGGTGGACTTTGCCTTTGTGGTGTGGCAGAGCTTCCCAGAGCGCATGGTGGGCTTTCTAACATGGAACCACTTCTGGGTTGAGGCCCAGGGTGGCTGGGGCTACACTGCTGAGATGGCCAATGAATTCTCCATGGTTCTTACCACGGCTGCCTTCTACCACAGGTACAGATGCTGGCCTGGTTCACAGACTCCCTGCCTGAGCCAGGAATAAGGTGGCCTAGAGCCCAGAGACACAGATGCAAGGCCCAGATCTGCTGCTTCCCACTTACGTCACCCTCTCACTTATCCTGAGTTTCAGTGTCTTTGTCTGTAAAATGGAATGTGTTCACCTCCCAGGGATGGGGTGATCTTCCATGCAAGACCTCAGCACATGCTCAACAAGTAGCCAGTGTTGTTTTAAGAAACTGTTTTTTTTTTTTTTTTTTTGTAGAATAAGTGTCAGCCTGGCAAGTGCAGGGTTTTGAGTTCGATCCCTGACACCACCCAATTTAAAAAAAAAAATTATTATTATTTATTTATTTATTTTTTTTTTTATTTTTTGTGGTACCAGGGATCAAACTCAGGACCTTGTGCTGGCCAGGCAAGCACTTATTCTATTAAGCTATCTCCCAGCCCCAAGTGTCACTTTAGATAGCAGTATAGTATTCAGTGGGTAGGGACAGTGTTTTGTTTGGATGGTGGCGATGGGGTAACAAGAGAATGGTTCTGGTGTGTTACAGGTGTGGGTCTGTTGGGCTGGGGACCATCCCAGGTCTTCCCCAAGCTGCTTGAGGTAGCTCAAGGGCCTTGTTCTTGGAATAGAAATGCACTGCGGTGCCCTCAGAATGTCTCAACACATCTGTGTAACATGGAACGCTATAGATTCATACAGGGACCCTGCAGGGAATTTTCAGTAATGTGAAGGACAGCCCTGATGTCTTCAGGGCTGACCCAGCTTGTGCAGAGGCCATGGGGTGAAGCATCTCCTGGCCTTCTTATTCATAGTCTTCTGGAAGTCGGTATTTGGGTGGCCATGTCTGATTGCCCCTGCCTGCCCCCCCCAAGTCTGGCTCTGCTTGAGCAAGCCACACCATCGCCTGCAGGCAAGCTAGAGCCAGTGGAGAGAGGCTCAGAACTCAAAACTCTGGTGGTAAAACAAACAAAATAATAAAAATACACTCAGGTGGAAGCTCTCTGAGGCAGCCAGGGCCAGGAGCAGGGCTTTTGAAAGAGGTTTAGGAATCAGTCAAGGACTGAGGTGAGGTCGGCAGGGAGCAGAATGGGATCTGGGGACTATGGGGGGCTTCGCTACAGCCTCTCCCTGTCCTTCCACCTTGCCCAGGTATTACCACACGCTCTTCACCCACTCTCTGCCCATGGCCCTGAGGACCCTGGTGGATGAGGCACCCGCCTGCATGGATGTCCTGATGAACTTCCTAGTGGCAGCAGTCACCAAGCTGCCCCCTATCAAAGTGCCCTATGGCAAGCAGCACCAAGAGGCTGGGGCCGTGGTGAGGGCCCAGAGTGGGGTAGCACTGGGAGAGCCTAGCTGGGGGCGGGGCGGGGCTTTCTCTCTCCATCTAATCCAAACCCTTCTTGCTCCCGGGCAGGGGTTATGGGAGCCTCAAAGTCAAAGAGGCCCATCAAGGCATTCCTCCTCCACGGTTTAGGCTCCTCTGGTTCCGGGATCTGGGTCTCGGCCTCAGCCCCTACACCAAGATTGCATCAACCAGATTGTGGCAGAGTTCGGCCATATGCCTCTGGTCTCCTCTCGCCTGCGTCTGGACCCGGTGCTGTTCAAGGACCCCGTGTCTGTGCAGCGCAAGAAGTACCGCAGCCTGGAGAAGCCCTAAGCGAGACTCGGGAAGGTCGTAGCCCTGCTCTTAGGGCGCGCCACACCCCAGCGCTCGCTCCCTGCCGCTTGCCTGCAACTCCTTCCTCCGCTGCTCCACCCAACTGTCTTGTCCTTCGGGTCCGTGCCTGACATTTATGTCCAACCTCACAGGGTTCGCTCGTGAATGCCATCGCGTTTCCGGCACTGTTCACGCGAACAACTTGGGGCCCCAGGACCGGCATGGGAGTCGGGAGGGCGGGTCGCGTTTCCTTCTCTCTGGTCCCGCAGGTACAGAGATAAGAACTGTCTGCCAGCATGGGCACTGTGCAGAGAAACCGAACCCCCCAACCCGGGGATTCTAGTCGGCGAGGAAGGCAGCCATTTGCAGAAGCCTGGGCTGTCAGGCTCACTCGTCGCTCTCCAGGGAAGGAGCAAAGAGGTTCAAGGAAGCTAGGAGTCGAAGGAGAAGGGATGGGAACGTAGGCGGCGCTTCCCAGTCACGCTGGATCCAGGGCTCCGGCACCACCAGCTTGTGCCGCTAGAGGGCAGCGCCACACCGTACTCCCTCCACAGAAGGGCCTGGCGCGGTCAACGCCCCCTGCAGGGGTCGAGAGGACGCGCGGGGGCGTGGAGGGTCAGCGGTGTGCACGGCCCAGAGTCTGCAAACACCGGAGGAAGGGGAAAGAACAGTCACAGGGAGCCCAGCAAAGAGGGACTACTTCTGGTGGACGGGGCAGGAGAGCTGTCCCCAGAGCCCTGTAGGTGAGGGTGGAGTGGGGGAGGACGCTGGTTCTTCGGGCTGGCTTTGTCCACCTGGAACTGGAATTATCACTTCCGAAATAAAACGCGTGTCCTTGCCCCTTCACGCTCAGGCTATAAATACACGGACAGCAGCTGCGTGCGTGCAGCAGCCTGGAGGGGGGGCTCTTGAGGATATCCAGGAGCCCGGGTGACTACAAGGGTGAGGTCGACGGGTGCAGCCCCGTGTAGGGTGTCAGGTGTTTTCTTGCTTTGAAGGTTTCACTGCTCTGGAAACTCCCATGACTGGGTCGCCATCTGGAACATGGTGTCCCTAAGGCCTCCCACCCCCATGCTCCAGCTTGATCTCTGGCCTCTGGATGACTCAGTCCTCCCTGGAGACTGTCACTGCTGGGCATTCAGAATGGGTGTCCCTTGGGAGACAGAGCGCCCTTGATGCTGGCGGTGCAGGGGGACTGTAAAGGAAGGTGGGAGGGAAGCAGTCTGGCCCAGGGTCAGACACAGTGGGCACAGGGGTTGAGGGGGAGGAGAGTGAGGAAGCACACAGCTGCAGCTGGGCAGCCTTCCAAGGTAGGGTGAGCGCCCAGAGCCTGAGCAGCCCGGGGCAAAGCGGTACCTTTGCACGCACAGCTTCAGCACCCAGGGTACCGAACTGCCTTGGCGTCGCTGTGCCTGTGGGGTGGGCACTACTGAACTCTGGGGGAAACTGCACCGACATCTAGCTCAGAGCAGGTCCGCAGCCCCTGCCGTAAGGGTGGTCCAGCCCATGAGACAGAAACCCAGATTTGCTTCACACTGGCTGGGTGACGTCATCTCTCTGAGCCTCACTTTTTTCATATATAAAAACAGAGAAGACCGGGGCTAGGGAGCTAGCTCTGTGGCACAAATGCCTGCCTGCCAAGTGCAAGGTCATGAGTTCAAACCCCAGTACTGCCCAGAAACAGAAAAGACCAAACAACCGCTCTGGGAGAGGTTGAAGGGCTTGGCACCTAGGGAAGCCCAAGACCAAGGGTCCTGAGACCTGCAGGGATTGTAGGGCACACGTGTGGCTCCTGGAGGCCAGTGGTACACAGCACAGTCATCAGCTGTCCTCCCTGTACCCTGTCTCTTCCAGGCCAACACCGATGACTTCCCAGTCACCTTCAGAGGCTGAAGGATCCCTGACCTAGATCACAGGCAATTCCAGTAATAGCTCTGGAAAGACATTTAGGAATAAGCTCAAAGAAGGAAAGCGCCATCCTCCTCCCGCTGCCATGGCCTGGCCAGTCAGGACAGACTCTGTGCTGCCCTGGGCAGGTTCAAAGTCCATCTGGCAGCCTTTAGCCACAGATGTCCCCTTGTTCCAGGACGACAGTGAAAGTAACCACTCTCCAGCAACCACCAGGTGCTTGGCCAGGTGACCAAATCTTTGGCTGTGTCTTCACAACAGCCCTGTGAAGTAGGTGTCCCATTCTTGGTCTTCAAATATGAGTGGAGAGGCCAACCAGCCCAAGAACCCTTGCCCATAAAGCAGAAATGGACGTTAGACAAGATAGACATTCAGTCCAGGGCTCCTTGCTAACTGGGCATGACATAAGATGGGCCCTCTTGCTTCTTGTAAACACAAGGCAGCCCCTAAATCGGGAATATTCATACACAAAATCCCAGAAGCCAGGATTCTTCCTTCCTCTGGGCTACGTTCTCTGTTCCCTGGTTCCAACTCTATCAGGCCATCTGGATAATAGAGTCAAGTCAATCATATCTAACTCCAGGCCCTATAATCCCCTGAACCCTATAAGGGTGCAAGAAGTGGTTTTGGGACTGTGAAGTTGTTTGGGCCCCAGCCTCAACCAGTCCTCTGAAACGATGTCAAGGGTATCTGTACATTGGCCCAGCTTCCTAGCCTAGGGAGAGACGAGGAAGAAGGAAACCAGCCAGGTTGTTACCTGGTAAGAAGCTTCTCCCTCCAGGAAAAGGTAGCATTGGCCTGAAGCCAGGGTGACTAGGTCACAGGTAGATCTCAGGTATCCTGGCTCCACATTTCCGGGGAACTGTGAGTCCAGGGGTCCTCATCATGCCCAACTCCCATGGCCTCCTCAAGCCTGATTGGCAGAGGGAGGGGCTCTGTTCCAGGGCAGCCAGGACGCTGGTGGGAAAGGCAGGCCAGTGGAGGAACTTTTAGGCCAGTCTCCTCTTTGTCCTTCAGGCTATGCCTCAGTGACTTTCCTACTGTGGGTATCAGGGTGGCATTGGCTGGATGGGGATCAGACCTGAACACGCCCTGTGGGAAGCTGACCTAGAGGTGGAGGAGAGGGGTCACACTGGTGGGAAACCTGCCCAGTCATCACCCCAGAGCTAGCCGTGGGCAGGTGGGCAAGACCAGCAAGAGCCCCACTCTTGCAGGGGACAAAGTTCCACATTGAACCTAGAACAGAGAGGGTCAGGGTAGGCAGAGTCGCAGCTGGGTCTGCAGGACCCTCGTTCTGGCCACCTGCAGGTCCCAGCCGAGCCTCAGTTGGTGTGTGGCCAGACTACTAGTCTGAAGGGCTTTGGCATGCCCGACAGTCCTTCATGTCTTCAGAGTAGTTCTCAATCTGGATGGTCATAGTGTGGAAGTGAAACTTCCCCTGGAGCTGGGTGCTGGCCACCTTCAGCACAGCCTGGGCATCTGCATTCTGAGCTGAGGCAAGAGACACGAGGCGGGTGAGGCAGACCAGAGACCTATTCATTTAAGCTTGACATTTTGGAACTATTGCAAACCCGAGTCTCCTGCCTACCCCCAGCAGATCGGAGTATGGGACTATGAACATGAAGAAACTTTCAGAAGCTGGACAGTGGCACGCTCCTGTAAGACCAGCACTTGAGAAGCTGAGGCAGGAAGATCTTAAATGTGAGTTTTGCCTGAACAACTTATCAAGACCTTATCTTATAATTTAAAAAAAAAGGATGAAGACATAGCTCAATAGTGGTGCAACCATAGGTCTGATTCCCCAGTACCACAAAAGAAGAATCCCTCAGATTCCTCTCTTGCACCAGGCAAACCCTCAAAGCCGATACCTGGCCTTGGCCTAAAATAGCAGGGAAAGCACCAGCCTCAAGAGGCCAGGAATCTGCCTTCTCCTGCACTTGTTTGACCAGGCAAGGAACTTGACTGCCGCCACCCCCAGTCTCAGTTTCTTCTTGGGTAAATGAGATCACGATGAGCAAATGAGGTAATATGTTCCAAGTGCAGGCTCAGGGCAGGGATTTTGTAAGACCCACGGCCTTTGGCCGCCTCGCTCCCTCAGCCTGCCCCGAGGGTCCCAGCCACTCACCAATGGCGACGTGGACAGACAGCATGGGGTGGGCCATGGTCAGCGCCCAGATGTGCAGGCTGTGCAAGGCTTCCACACCCTCCACCGACAGCAGCAGATCCTGCACAGCGGTGAAGTTGATGCCCTTGGGAGTCCCTGAAGATAGCAGTGACAGGGGATAAAGGGTGCTGCTGCTCCTTTATCTAGCCCTGCCCCTCTAAGAAATCTCCTTGGCCTGCAGGTCCAAGGTTTCTCCGATGCACACTGCTGTGTTCTCTTCATAGTTAGCATCATCTTGAAGTTCTGCTTACACCGTGGATGTGTCTCCTCTTTTCAGATGGAAACCCCACCAGAGCAGAAGCTTTACCACCGTACCCTTAGTGCCTAGCACAGTGCCTGCTTCAATACGTGCTCAGTGTTTATTTATTTAGTTAGTTTTAGTTTTTTTGAGACAGGGTCTCACTATGCAGTTCAGGCTGGCCTTGAGCTAACTTTGTAGCCCAGGCTGGTCTTGAACTTACATCGATCCTCCTGCCTCAGCCTCCCACGTTCTGGTATTACAGGCGTGCACCACCACGCCCGGCTATTTATTTATTTTTGTAGTAATTTTTTTTTTTTTTTTTTTTTTTTTTTTTTTTTTTTTTTTTTTTTTTTTTTTTTTTTTTTTTTTTTTGTGGGACCGGGGTTCCAAGTCACATCCTTACACTTCCCAGGGAGACACTTTTGCCACAGAGCTATCTCCCCAGCCCGGTAAATGTCTATTTTAAATGGCAGGAAGAAAAGAAGGAACAAAATCTGAGAGTCCCAGTACCTGCCTGAGGTATCATCAGACTTTTATCTAAGTCCATCGTCTTATTGGAGAGAAAGCTCTGGCCCACAGCCAAACACTCCCGCCATTCCTAGCCCCACAGCACCAGACTTCACTCCAAACCAACCCTGACCATGCAGAGACCCATGACTTGGCCCAAGCCCCAAAGCGTAAGAAAGCCAGGCCGCAGGAGAGTGGCAGTCAGGCAGATCCTTCCCCACCACCCTGCATGCCCCTCCTCCTGGACCCTGCCAGAAGGGCTAAGGAGGACTCAGTAGCTTCATCCCAGCCTAACTGTCCTTTTCTGAGCCTCCACCATTTGCTGTGCTGTGGGAAACACAATCTTGGCCAATTTTAGCTATCTTGGGAAGGTAGCAGATATTGGGGATGGGCATGTGGACAAGCTGGAGCTACAGGTGCCACAGAAGCCACCTGGTTAGACAGATAAGACACACCTTGGCAGAGGAGGAGGCACCCTTGGGACTAGTGATAGGCAGAAGGACTTTTCCAGGAAGTGACACATCTGAGGGATCAACTCTAGGCCAAGGTCAGCAGGGGGCCCAGAGGTTTCCATTCATGCTGGCTCCAAGATCTGGCTCCTCACAGTGTGCTGGGCTTTATACACACACACACACACACACACACACACACACACACACACACACACGTTATTTAAGCCAGATTGCAGTTTGAGAGGCAAGAATTGAAATGAAGCCCACAAACCAGGCGTGGTGGCGCACACTTGTAATCCCCGCACTTGGGAGGCTGAGGCAGGAGGATCGTTGCAAGCTCAAGACCAGCCTGGGCTACAAAGTGAGCTCAAGGCCAGCCTGAACTGCAGAGTGAGCCCCTGTCTCAAAATGATAAAACAAACCAAAATGAAGCCCATAGCACAGCTCACCTTCCATCAGTACAAGGACCACATCTCTGAGGATAGTCAAGGTTGTACCCAGGACCAGGATGGAGAAGATGAAGGTGCAGATGGGGTCCACATACTTGTACTCTGGCTATAAGAAAAGGGCAAGGCAGGCCTGGGCTTCACCAGCCATCCCCTCAACTCCCTCTTCTGCCCAGTACTGTTGGGTAGTGGGGTTCTCTCTGCAAGGTGGGCATAAGACCATCCTAGCCTGCCTACTTTCTACTCTTTATTTCACATTTGAAAGAACAGACAGGGCACACCACGGTTCAGTATGTGGCCCAGGCCCTCCTTGCCCTTCCTTGTCTGAGAGACTGAGACATGAACAGAGGTAAAGGAATCTTAGCATTTGACCTAACACTCCCACTTTACAGATAGGGAAATTGAGGCCCAATGCGAGCAGAGAACTCACTGTGACATCCTACAGCTTCAAACTCAATGCCTGACTCTCCATAAGACCTCCTCGCCTCTATGTGATAGGATATGTGTGTCCTGCATTTAACACATAATCCTGGTTTTGAATCTGGCTTACCAGTTGTGCCAGTTCCTGAACCCTTCTGAGCTGTTCAAAACAGGACCACCTACTCTTTTTTCTTTAATGGTTGGCTCAGCCTGCCCTGAGGGTGGGACTGACGCAGCAGCATGTGGTGCTGGAGATTGAACCGAGGTCTCTGCGGTTGCCTAAGCTTTCCTAAGCAGGCGCTTTAGACCGATGAACCATCTCACTGGCTCATGAGCCACCTATTCTTTGGGATAGTTATAAAGAACAGAAATGCTGGTATTCCCTTCTTTCTCCATCCTTTTGCCCAGAGCTAGGAGGGAGCTGGAATCTGGAAGGTGCCCGACACAGAGAGGAGCCCAGGATGATCTACACTCCCCTGTCCCATCCTCCCAGCTCTGTCCCCAGCTCTGACCTTGAAGTATAAAATATAGGCTGCCACCAGGACACCCAAGCTCTGTAGAAAGTCTCCAATCACATGGATGAAGGCAGCTCGGACACTGGGATTCTGCTGATGCTGGCTGCTGTCCTCATGGCTGTGCCCACTGCCATGGCTGTGCCCGTGGCCAGACTGGTAAAGGATCAACCCCATTCTACAGAAGTGGAAGCAAAGCCCGGTGGGTTACTGAGGTAGCATGGGCGGCTTCAAATCTGTAAGTCGGAAGACGCAATAAGAGCTGATCTCCCTTTGGGGCCAACAATTTCAAGGCCCTTAGGTTCTGTGATTTCTTTGGCCGAAAGAAGAGCCCAACCCACACGGCTTTGAGTCAGAATCACAGGAGAAAGGACTCAGCTCCCAGGGAAGTCTGGGAAGAGCAATGTCAGAGCAGGAAGGCGGTGTGCAGGCCACCTAATTCACCCTGTCCTGTCACAGGTGGGGAACTGAGGCCAAGAGACACAGCAGGCCCATGCTGAAGACATCACTGCCTCCACTGAGACCAGTCTCAGCCACATCAGCTTGAAAAAGGACATGGGTTAGGCCCCCAGGGACATCTACACTCATCCCTCCCCACTGCAGATATGAGGGCTTCTAGGTTATTTGGACACATTTGGGGAAGAGGGTAGAGTTGATATGAACCCTGATTTACAGCCCCCAAAGTCCTTAATAAGCTTGAGGCAGGACCCAAGTATCCCAGGTGCCAGAGCTCAAGGTATTAAGAGAAGTTTTTTCCCTGTTCTGTGTTGAACTATGGCACAGCCTTCCAATGACGGCAAAGTATGCCTGGAAGGCACGGCAGACATGCCGAGGGCACAGAGGCCACACTCACATGACGTTCACAGCCACGGCAGAACCTGACGTGATAAGCATGGCGCCCCCTTCGATTTCATAGTCCCCCGTGATGAGTCTCTCCGCAGCCAAGTACACCAGCACTCCAGTCACAATCCAGATGGACAGCACAGACAGCAGGGCTCCCAGGATCTCTGGGGAAGACCCCAGCAACAGCGCCACCGTGAGCCTGGGGTCCAATGGCTTGGGGCCTCCCCCACTTCATGGTCTCCTCCCCACTGCAAAGTTAGGGCCTGGGTTCCATCGAGTCCTGCTGAAGGTGTGGCCAACAGGGTTACACCTGACCCCACCACTCATATGTCTAATTGAAGAAGTCTTCTAGGTCAACCTTGTTTGTCTTACATCGGCATAAAGTGACTTCTTACTATAAATACCTTTTTATCAGCTGGCAAACGAGCATCTGAGGAAGGGAGGCTGCGCCATTCCCCAGGAGAGCAAAATGACTGTGCAGCCCCCAAGTGAAAAGATGGAGTTTAAGTCCTGGGTCTTCCAGCAGCCTCTGCTGATCTCTCCCTCCCCCGAGAGCTGATGCACGCAGCAGTGACATATGGTTCTAATGTTACTGTCATGTGTTCTTATTTCTTTGTTTGCTCAGGCCAGCCTTGAGCTCACTTTGTAGCCCAGGCTGCTCTTGAACTAGCAACAACTCACAAAGATCCTCCTGCTGCAGCCTGTGAGAGCTGGGATTAACAGACCTGAGCCACCACGCCCAGCCTGTCATGTGTTCTTGAAGTTCTTTAACCACTGCATTCTGCATTCTTAGGAAGGTGACCTTTGCTTCTCTGCAGAATCAGAGCTCCTAGGTGACAGGGACCATTGCTGCCCCATGAGACCAAGCTCCCAAAGGACTGAGGCCATGGCTGACACCCTCTTCCCTTACCCTCTTCCTGGCCTTCGTCAGGGACCCTAAGAACCTCTTTTATGATCCACTTTCTCTCTCTCTCAACCTCATCTTGAGCCCAATGGGTGGCCTTACCGGCTCGCTGCCAGCCAAAGTTCATGGTCTTGGTGGCTGGTCGAGAGGACATCCAGAGGGAAAAGAGGCTGATGAACATGCTGGCAAAATCAGTGAGCAGGTGGGCTGCGTCGGTCATGATGGCCAGGCTGTGTGCCAGGTACCCACCTACAGGGACAGGACCAGGAGAACCAGTGTCCTTATCAGTTCTCCAGAGTATGTACAGCAGGGAACCCACAGGCTCTGGAAAAAGACATGCTGAGTCCACAACCTCTCTGTCCATCAGCTGCACAACCATAAACAAATGGCTTACGTTCTCTGAGCCTCAACTTCCACTCTATGAAATGAGTTAACTAACGTCATACACTCGGAGGGTGCAAACACAGGCTGAAAAATGTAACAGGCATGCAATAATGCTCTTTTCTTCTAGAAATTTGGGGCTTCCCTCACCTACCCGCTCTGTGTACTCTTTTTTTTTTTTTTTTTCAGGACCAGGGTTCGAACTCACGACCTTATGCTTGTCAGGCAGGCACTTGTGCCACAGAGCTATCTCCCCAGCCCCCTGCTCTGTGTACTCTTTAGCAGGTTATTTAACTTTAATATAGCTCAGTTTCACCATTTGTAAAATAAGGAGAATGAGTTGGGTGCATGCCCTGTAATCCCAACATCTTGAGAGGACTAAACGTTGAAGCCCTGACCGAGTAGGTTGGTAAGATGCTGTCTCAAAATACAAGTTAAAACGAATGAATAAATATGGCTGGGGTATAGCTCAGAGTGAAAGTTCTTGGTTGAACCCCCAGTATGGAAAGGAAAACAACACTATTGATAGCATAAGCTGGCTCTGAGACTCGTACGAGATAATGAATCTATGCAGGGCTTAGCATGATGGTTCAATAAATGGGGCTGTTGGTATTCACATTTCTAGAACCACCCAGGCTCTCCATGCACTGATTTCATCTAGTTAGCACAAAACTTCTTACCGATGATTTCCCCAATCATGAACAACAGGCAGACAGCAGAGGCCACGTAGAGCTGGCGACGGGCCCGCTCCTTCTTGGGGTCATAGTGACTGCTTGGATTCTTCTGGGCATGGCAGTAATGGTTGCTCTGAGAAGTCATCTCAACACCCTGGAAGTCCAGGCCAGGCCGGAGCTGAGGGAACCAGCCAGCCTTGTCCTGCCACAGAGATCCTGTATAGGACCTGGTGGGACAGGGGTGAGGGAGACTTGGCTGGGAGACAGGGGCAGAGAGGGCTGACCCCAGTGCCGTCTCTCCGTGGGCCCTTGGTGCTCCCATGTGCCCACTGGAAAGAAGAGCTAAGAACACGTCAAGCTCAGGTGTCCAGTGGAGGAGCCGTAAGGTGAAAGCCCTTGTGTGGGGGGGGCTGCTGGAAGAATGGGGGCCTAGGGGCCTTGGAGCTGGGCTCTTCCCTTCTCCCTTCTCCCTTGCAAGGACTAGAAGAGAAGAGACTTTGCGAACTGGTCAGGAGGCACTGTGCAGTAGAGCGTGGAGAAAGAACAGAGTTGAGACTCAGGGTGAAGCACAGAGCTCTCCTCCGGCTCAATTGGGGCACAAGGCCTTCCCTGGGCTGCCCCGGGGGCAAAGGGCTGGCCTGTGGGCGGGACTCCAGACACTGTCCCCGACCCCAAGGCGGTACACCAGACTCAGGATCTGCGCGTTTCGCAGCGCAAAGGCAGAGAAGGTTCCTGGAGCATGGGGACTGCGGCCAATTTCCCCTTCCGCGGGCTCACCCCATCCCTCTGGCGTGGTCCCAGTTCAGACTGCAGCCAAAACCAAGCACAGCGAAGATGGGGTGGGTCAGATGTCGCCCCAGGGCTCGCCCTCCACGGCTCCCGTCTTACCCAGCTCCACGCCTGCCATCCAACAGGTGCTGCTTCTCAGGGGCCTCCATCCCACCCCTCACACGTCCCCACCTCGGCGCCCAAGGCGGCCAGGATGAACTGCCGCGAGGGCCGCGCTGCCCCGGGCCCTCCGGCTCTGCGTCTCCGCGCTCCACGTGTGCACGCCACCCGCTGCCTCCCGCGCCTGCCCGTTTTATGTCGGACACCCCGTGTGAAGCTGCCCGCCGCGCGTCGTGTGCAAAAGCCCGCGGGGAGGGAGAAGGGTGGCTGGTTGCAAAGGGCGTCGCGGTGCTGTCCCCCACCTGCGGGTGTCCTGCGAGGGGCCATAAGGAACCAAGTAGCTTGCAAGGAAAATCTTAACAGCCTTTGCGTCCACTCCCTCCCGCGGGGTAGGCCATGTCCCAGCGAAAAGCTACAGGACGAAAAATTACAGGACCTTGCCTTCTACAAGACCTAGGTTTCTCGGTTACCCTGAGGGCAGGAATGCGGCCCCTTGCCTCGGGATAGCGACTCCTGCGGCTAGGACAGGGCATCGCGCCTCAGACTGGACGCTGCTCTGGGCTGCCTGCCTGGCCTCCTCCCAGTTGGGAAACTTCTGAACCAGCTGGTGCCTTTCCCTTCAGCAGGGACGGCCTCTCCTAGAGACAGTTGGAGTAGCCCACAACTTTGCCCCTGAAGCAGCGGCCGTTCCTCTTGCCTTGTGCACACTGACTAAAATCTAGGGTGGCTGTCTTTTTTTTTTTTTTTTTATTCTGAGATAGCATAAAAATGACTAAATTACCCAGGTTGAGTTCCAATACGTGGCCCTCCAGGCTCGGTGTCCCTGAACGGTGGGATTAGAGGCAGGTACTGCGGCGCCTGCGGGGAGTGGCCAGCTTTATCTCCACCCCTATAAGGATCAGTGCGGTGCTTCATTAATAGCCGCCAGCCAGCCATCCAGAGCTGGCCACACCACCACACACATTTTCCCCATGCCCTGAGGCAGCTCCAAGGGGCACGAGAAAGCTCTATAGGCAAACCTCTGGAACAGCAGAAAAATCTAGAAGATGCAGGCAGAACGTGCCAGGTGTGGTGGTACACATGCACAGAGCTGGTCTACGCCTGATGGCAGCCTGGTGCCTCACCTACCCGAAGGGGTGTCCTGCCACCCCACCTCCACAGGCTGGCCTCTAACTGGGTGCCTGTGTAGAAGGCTGGTGACATTTCCTGGGCAGTCACTTCATGAGCTCCAGCACCCTTGGTCACCAAGACCACCGTTTAGAAGGTATGGCCTATCACAGGAACAAATGTGTAGTGCTAGAAGGATAGCCTGGTGGTAGAGCTGGGAAACTGTGGGGCCAAGCTCCAGCACCAAAAAGAGGAGAAGGAGGAGGAGACCGGAGAAAAAAGAAGATGGGTGTTGTGGGGAAGCTTGCAATCCCAGCACTGGGGAGGCCGAGGCATGAGAATTGAGAATCGCCACGAGTTCAGCCTGGGTTAAGTGCAAGGCCCTGCCCCAAAACAAAACAGAAAAAGTGAAGTCAACACTGCTGGGGACAGGGAGGTGCTCCTCCAATCTGTCCTGCTACAGGAGTCAGCTTGTAAGGGACAGGGTGCAAGGACTGGGACTGGTTGAGAATGTCCACCTTGCCTGGGTCCCTGCTCCTCCTATTCACCTCCTTTGGACTCTGAAGATGGGAAATTGCACACTTTTGTGCTTTTTAAAAAATTTTTTCTTGTTTCAGAGCTTTTTGTTTGTTTATTTATATTATTATTATATTATTTATTATATATAATATATTAATATTAATTCTATTGTTATATATAATATATTAATATTAATTATATATTATTATATATAATGTTATATATTATTATTTATATTATGTGCCCCCTGAGGGCAGGGCTGGCACAGCATGTGGTGCCGGGGATCGAACCGGGGTCCCTGCAGCCGCCCAAGAGCCATCCTGCCGGGCAGCTTTTTTAAAATTTCTTTTTCTCTTTTTCTTTTGATGCCAAGTACCTAACTCAAGGCCTTGCACGTGCTGAGCATGCACTCTACCACTGAGCTACATCCCAGCCAAGACTTGCTAGTTTCCCTGAGGTACAGGCAAAGGAACAGCAAGCTCAGTCTGGAAAAGATGCTTAAAATGCAGGTGACAGGTTCCTGCATCAGGCCAACTAAAACTGAATCTCTGGACAGACTGGGGTGGGAGGGGGGCTGTCTAGTAAAGTGTGAGGACCTCTCTGGAAGCTCTTTCAGGTCGTCTCACACTGGTAGTCATCCGTCTTCCTGGACAGCAGGAGTGCACTGTGTCCATTTTACCATTTTAGCTTAGCTCTGAGAGTTTACAGGGTATCTAATTAAATACCTGTAAATTAGATTGAAATAAATAGGAGGCTACAGGGTTGCTCACTTAATTAGATGACAGTGAGG
>PVJA010015140.1:0-46029 GCA_004027025.1 Myocastor coypus | reverse complement strand
GCCCAAGCTTTCCCAAGCAGGTGCTTTAGACCACTGAGCCATCCCGCCGGGCCCCCAGGCTTAAGACTTGTATAGGTAAATGGATGCAATTAGAGTCCATCATCGTAAGTGGAACAAATCAGACTTGTGTGTATGAACATCATATTATTTCCCTAGTGGGAGAAACTGAAAGAGTAAGATCCAAAATGCACAACAGATGTTTTAAAATAGGTGAAAACTGTGCAAAAGGAAAGAGAAATTGGGATGGGGAAAGGAAGAAAGAAGGAAGGGAAAACCAAATAGGTAGTGTTATGGTTTCTGTCTCGTTGTCCCCCCAAAGCCTCATGCAGTCATTGGGCAGGGACTTCTACAGATTGAGACTTGCCTTATGAGTCACTGGGATTATGTGATTTAGTACTGATCTAGAGTTTGAGACTTGATCCATGATCCCTGGGATTATGTGTTTTAAGTACTTTTGGGATTATGGGTGTAGCCTAAGGCGGATAGGCTGAGGCAGAGAGCCTGAATGGAATGAATATAAAGAGAGACAGACAGACAGACTCTCCCTGTTGCTCTGCTGCCCTGATTGATTGGCTGCCTCTGCCACCATATTGTTGCTGTTCCGCTGCCATGAACTGGATGCTCTCTGCCCTGTTCCACTCAGCCTTGGGCCAGCCAAATATGGACTGAAACCTCCAGTAACTGTGAGCTCAATAAACCTTTTCCTTCCTTCATTTTAAGTGTCAGCTATTTGTCCCAGCGATGTGTGAACAATAAGTAAGACAGATAGATAGACAGATAGATATGATAGTTAAGTTGGTTGTAACACTGATTTTTAAGTTCATTAAAAAGAAAGGCTTGTGCTAATGTTGTTTGGACAATGAAATGAAGATGCCTTATACTCTGAGTAACTAAAGGAAACAATATGAGTGTGTTAGCCATTGCTAGTCTCCTATTATCTTTTCTGTTGTTAAAACTATATTTATTTTTATGTATTTGATATAGGGTCTCACTATGCATCTTGGAGTCATAGTGATCCTCCTGTTTTCAGCCTCCCTAGTGCTGGGATTATAGGTGGGGTACCACCGTGCCCAGTCTTAGTGGCCAGCTCAATGTACCTGGGGGATAAGGCTGGCATGGCATGTGGTGCTGGGGATCACACTCCACCCCTGTGCTTGCCTAAGCAGGTACTTAGTCTATTGAGCTATCTCGCCGGCCCTACAGTTATTTTTAATTAGCACAAAACTATACATATTTATGGGGTGCCATGTGATGTTCCAATACTGGTAGGCATTGTATGGTGTTCAAATCAGGTTAAGCATATTTATCTGCTTAAATGTCACATCTGTGTGGTGAAAGCACCGGCACTGCGTTGTCATGCATTAGCATATCAGAATGTCTTTATAAAAGAGACCAAAAAAAGATGCAGAATTTCAAAACAAGATGGTAGGAAATTAATGATGGGTATCGTAGTGCACACTGCTATCTTCAAAGTCATTGCTCCAGGTACAGATATGCAAAATTGATCCGACAATGTAAGAGCTAACTGTTCCTCTCCACGAACTAATAGAAATTAGCAGTACAACTATCTTAGCCATCATGTGCGTATATACATAGCCATTCCCCGCTTCCTTCTTTTTTCTTTTCCCTGCTCCCTTTTTTTTTTTTTGTTTTTGAGCAGTTTCTTTCCCTTGTAGTACATCTTATGTTCTGTTTAGATCTTCCTTTAAAAACTAGGATTAGAGATACCATTCAATCCAGCTATTCCCCTTTTGGGCATTTTCCCAGAAGAGCTGAAAACATCATACCACAGTGTCATATGTGCACCCATGTTTATAGCCACACAATGTATAATAGCTAAGTCTTGGAAACCACCTTAATATCCATCAACCAAGGAGTGGATAAAAAGATGTGGTCTTTTATTTTTTGGTACAGAGTCTCACTGTGTAGTTCGGACTCATAGTGATCCTCCTGTCTCAGCCTCCCCACTGCTGGGATTACAGGTATGGGACACCTCACTCAGTTCCAGGGCTGGCATAGCATGCAGTACCAGGGATCAAACCCAGGTCCTTGCACTTGTCAGGCAGGTGCTGAGACAGCCGAGCTATCTTCCAGCCCAAGATGTAGTCTTTTTATACCATCAAGTACTACTCAGCTAAAAAGATAGACAAACTTTTTTTTTTTATAGGCAAACAGATGTAACTAGAATCCATATACATAAGTGAAGCAAATCAGAACGGCACGTGCAGACATCATAATGTCTTCCTAGCAAAAGAATCTACTATCTAGTTTAAGGTTTTGCTTCTCTTTAGAATAAAAGTTTAAAAATAAAAGCAGTGTCTCTTAGCTTCTCTGCTATGCACCACCAGGGCGTTTTGCCCACTGCCTGGGGATACACTTCCCCCTAGCAGGTGTAGCACGAAAGCTTCCAATCCTGCACGTCAGTACTGAGTCTGTGCTTGGTGACGTCTCCGAGGGATGGCAAATGAGGTATGGGTGGGCAGATTTTCTGTGTCAACTTGACCGAGCTCTGGGCCCAGCTGTTTCTTCACATGCTAGCTTAGCCATTGCAGTGAGCATATTTTATAGATGTGATTAACACTGCAGACAGTGGACCTTAAGTGAAGATGCTTGCTCTTAGTAATGGTGTAGGTGGGGCTCATCTAATCTGCTGAAGGTTTTTCTTTTTTTGTGTATTTTTAGGGAAGGGTCTACAGGGTGTTCAGGTCTCACTACTAGATCATATGCCTAGTGATCTGTAGCCTAATTAGCATCTCAAGAAATGGAGTGCAGTGAATGAAGCCCAGGGACAGCTGTGGTCTGTTAATGAAAAATCCCAAAAAGCTGGGACTCCAGGTGATAGCAGCTTCACCTGTAAGCTTTCTGTTTGTGGCTTCCTCCCTTGCTTGGAATGTTAACGGCTAACATCTGTATGAACCTAGTAATAAGGAAAAGGTGGAAGTCAATAGCGATCATGGTCACTTTCGTGACTATGCACATGGTTCTCCTGTACTAAAATGATTATGCACAAGGAGAAATAAAGCTGGGTCGCTTTTGGAGTTCTTTGCTCACAGAGGGACAAGTCTCAGTGAGTCCTCTGAGCTACCTTCATTGGGTCTTCTTGTCATTTCTTTTGGCACTGACTCATAACATACAACAGTGATCCACCTGTTTATAGCCTCCCAAGAGCTGGGAGGGCTCAGGGCCTCTCCTGGAGCCTGGTGCACTGTAGGCCTTGAGGGCAGCTTTGTGGAGTGACTAAGCAATGTCAGAGCAGATGAGGACAGGGATAGAGGGGGAGGCTTGGGTGCCCAGGCCCACACAGAGTTGGAGGCCCCTCTTCCTATTGAAGTCTGAGGTCATAGGGACCAAGGGAGTCACGAGGTCACTGTGTCTGTTGTGGCCTCCTTGCTGACCTCCACAGCCAGGCTGTTTTCCATCTCCAAGCATAGGGCTAGGAGTATTGCTAGCAGGTGGCTCTCAGCCATTTCACCATCCCTGTGTACCTGCTTCTCTGTGGGACTGTAGCTATCTCCTGCTATAACCCAGGGTCCAATGCAAGTTTGAACCCTGATTCTGACAGATGTGAGACCATTGGAAGTAAACTCCAAGCCATTGAGCCTGCATCTGCAGAAAGAGAGTGAGAATAACTCTTGTGTTGGGAGGTAGTTTATGCAGTCAGTGGGTGAATGTGTTTGTAAAGCTCTGTAAGTGAGGCCTGGTATACAGGATGTGCTCAGTGAACACCACTACCACCAGGGCAGTAGTGGGCAACTAAGGTGATACCCACCACCGGGTCTGCATTCACCGCCACCACCTGTGTTCTTCCTACTCCACTGGTCGAGGCCAGTAGCCCACGTATCAGCACCCATTTCTCCGATCACGTGAGGCTCAGCAAGGCTGATGCCTGGCTATAGTGATTCAGCTCCCTAGGGCTGAAGTTCTTTTATTTTTGTCTTTTGGAGACAGGGTCTCACTATGCAGTTCAGGCTGGCCTTGAGCTCACTGTTGTAGTCTAGGCTGGTTTCGAACTTGCACTGACCCTCCTGCCTCAGCCTCCCAAGTACTGAGATTACAGGCATGCACCACCACGCCTGGCTTGAAGTTCTCCCTGAAGTCTACTCCACAGAAGGAAGAGATGTTCTGATCACCCTGGGTGAGCCAGGATGGCGTTATGACTGGAATTCTGTCATCAACCAGGGTTCTGAAGACATTTGCCAGCTAAGTGAGAAAAGTGATTTTGACTCCCTCTGCCCCTAGTTTTCAGAAGGTAGCATTACTTTTCTTTCACTTGGGATGAGAGAGCTAGGGGTGTGTGTGTGTGTGTGTGTGTGTGTGTGTGTGTGTGTATGTACATGCACATGTATGCTGGGAAGGAGCTGGTCTTGGCTTCCTCAGAGGCATGGCTGTGCAGCCAGAGTGTTCCAATGGCAGGCAGCAGGGCAGAAACTTAGCTGACCCGGAAACCACCTGTGACCTGTTGGGATTTGTTCCTGGGGACCTTGCCTCAGTGCCTCCAATCCCACCCAGACATGGCTCATGGTGCTGTCTGGCATCAAACGAGGAGCTGCTCCTTGCAGCTGTTCGACATCCTGGGGTCATCCCCCCACCCCCCGTGTGCAGAGCAGGCAAAAATCATTTCAATATTAGCAGAACTGAAAGAGGATTAAGAAGTTAAGTCCGTGGTTGGAGGAAAAATAAGTTCATTCAGTATACTTCAAAGCCAAATAGAAATGACTTCCCGATCCTCTGCTGGTTTTGGATTATCCTTGCCTGGATTCCCATCTGTCTACATGGATTATCTGTATCTGTGCGAATGTTGTGTGTGGTTCCAGGAGGGACTGGGACTGGCTTTTCTGCCAGCTTTTCTGCCAAGGAGGGCCCTGGCCAGGATGGGAAGGAGTTGCCCCCTGTTGGCAGTCAGAATGCCTAATGGATTGGGCAGCAGGAGGGAATCAGGGTGCCTCGATGAAGCTCTAGGTGCAGCAGTCGAGGACGTTGAGCAGATGAAAGCCTTCGTCAGCGTTATCAAGAAGCTAGTAGTAGCCCAGTGCCACAGCCGTATGGCGAATTGCTACTACTCATATGTTCACTCATTTATCTTGGCCACTAGTGTCTATTGATTGTCAGCAGTGTGACAAAAAGCGTGTTGGGGGGTCTAAGGATCCAGGGGTAAGACAGACAGATGCTGGCATCTCTACTCCCCAGGAGGAGAGAGTACAGCCATGAGCTACAGCGGCATTGCAGGTGACCAACCTACACGCGGTGTGCAGGGTCTAGAGCAGGACGCCTAGCTGTGGCCTGGAAAAGGTGACTACTCAGAGAGGGCTTCCTGGGAGTGGCAGTGCATCCCCTCAGATCCAGAGAAGGATAATAATCACAACAATGGCCTCTTCACGAGTACTTAGTAGATGCTGGGTGACACGAGGAGGTAGCAGAAGATTTGGGGAGAGTGAACCACACGTCTTCTATGCAACTGAGATTGGGCTTCGGTTCTGTTTTCTAAGGCTTAGGCATCGTTTTCCTAACAGGTACCCAACAGTCAAAACAATCAGCTTCTGCAAAGCACGATGCATAGTAGAAAAGGTTGAGGATGAACAAGGCCCTTTGGAAAGGTGGGAAGATTTCTCAGAGGGATGCTGGCCCAGCAGGAAGGGAGCGAGAGGGGTGCTCAGAGGAAGGCAGTCGTGCAGTCAGGACAGGCAGCCAGGCAAAACCATGCCAAAGAAGCTGGATAACTCAGCGAAGGGCAAGGTGGCCAAGGTCAGGGCTGCCAAAGCCCAACCCACAAAGGCTTCATTAGACTGGTCGGGTTTTCTTGCCTAGAAAATAAAACCAATGTTATAGATAACCAGTCCTCAGAGGCTCTAGTCATACCCCTCTGCAGAGTGCCTTTGTCCCGCTAAGTTTAGGAAAGTTACGATTCATGGTGCTTGCCAAAGTGCACTTGCTATATATCTCCATTTCCTATTGGCCTGCTTTTGAATCAGACTTTCCTAGTTGTAACCTCAACGGTTGACCTCAGCTTGCCGAGATACAGTCATTTTTGTATATAAAAACCCCTAGAGAAAGAGTTCCTGTGGAGGCCACTGGGTGAGCTCTGGTGGCCTCTTGAGTTTAGGGCCAGGGGCTGTCTGCTTTTGCTTTATACTAAGTGCTGCCTTCTGCTTTTTGCTCCACAATAGATACTTGTGCTCAGCTGCCTTTGGGATATGCGATGGAGTCAGAGTTACTGTGTCACTAGTGGGATCCTGCTGCTTCCGTGTCCTAGAGAGTGAAATTCACTGAACCAGCCCCTGTCCTGGGATCTGAGCAGTGTAGGAGGGCTTAGGGCCTGGTCACCAAGAACCCAGAGAGACAGAAAGCAAGGTCTGGTTTTAACTCCAAATTTCACTGTGTTTGATCTCTGTGAGCTTCGACATACTACACAGCCTCTGGGAAGGTGCTTCCTCATCCCTAACACAGCATAATAATACTGTAGGTCTGGCAGGCCACTTCAACACCCTTCAATAATCCTGTTCCTTCGAGTATTCACTCCACCCTTAAAGAGGCCTGGTTATATGTAGGCAGTGATCCTAGTTAGCTCCACCAAGCACGGTCATGGTTACCAGTGGTTGGTCAGGAGTCCAGGCCTAAGCCAATCATCATATAGTATTCCATCCAGTGGTCCAATCACCATACAGCATTCATTCCATGCAGTGGGCCAATTAGATGGAAGGAAATAATGTACTGCATGGTTATTAGTGGCCAAATCTCTTTCTCTCCTGCTGGGTGGGAATAATGAAGCCTCTCCCTCTTATGCTGCTGGTAGCCATCATGTGCACAGGAGGAAGCCAATATGAAGGAAGATCCAGTGCTCAGAGAGTGACAAAGCTGAGACAACCTCGAGAGAGTTCCGGTCATACTCTAATCACCTGATCAAACCCCCTACAATCTCTGCGCACCTGCTCCATGAACTACAAAGGTCCTCATGGGGCTTGGCATGTACCTCAGAGACAGAGCACTTGCTGTGTGCGTGCGTGCGTGCGTGCGTGTGTGTGTGTGTGTGAAACCCCGGGTCCCATCCATGCCATGGATGGAGAGGAGGTCTCTATTGTTGAAACCCAGTTGGGCCCCGCTTCTGTGATTACATCTAAACGTATTCAGCCACATGTTTTGCAGGCAGTGCGTCCGTGTTCCATCTCGTCAGTCAGTCCATGTTGATTGAGCATCTATTAAGGCCCCAGGAGGCACCGGGGTATGTGAAGGAAGCATCATTACAGGAGAAAAGGGAAAGGTTTCCACATGAGATCATTCTCTAGTTGGAGGAAATGGTGAGTGAATAGTGAAAGAAGAGAATATCAGTGACAAGGACTGTAAACGCAGAACCCAGGGTAGATGGGAGACATGAGGGACATCAAGGCAGGAGGCCAGCACCAATCAGAGGAGCTCACTAGCTGTACCCAGGAGGAAGCAACATTAGACCAGAAGCTTTGCTGAAGCACCCTGCCACCCTGCCCAGGAAGGGTTTAGGCAGCAACTTCGGCTGCAGGCTCCTAAGGGGAGGACCTGGGCCTGTGTTGGGTGTACCAGGGTTGCACAAGGCCCTGGGGTGGGGTACTTGGCACCCACTGTGTGGCAGGTGACATTCTTAGGGGCCCAGAGCTGAGAGTGAGTGCCTCCTCTGCCCGCACCTGCCTCGGGCCACTGCCTGGCTCATGGTGGGGTCAAGCTCACCTGCTTCTCTCCACCGACCCGAGGGAGACGCTCACCTCTTAGAAATCTGCCTTGCCCTCTGCAAGATTTGGAACCTGGTCCTTGTGATAGGTACTGATATTAGGCACCCTTCTCTCCTTCTTAGGGGGCCTGAGCAGCCGTGAAGAAAATCATGTGAAGTTAGGACCATTTCTCCTTTTTAGACACAGAGGAAACCAAAGCATGGGAAGGTTAAGCAATGACCTCGGGATGCGCAGCCTGGCAGTGACACAGCTGGCCTCGAACCCACACTCTCAGCCGTCACGGTGGGGAACTTTCACTGCTCCAGCAGTGCTGAAAGCTGAGTCTTAGGGTTGTGCTTGGCCAGAGGAGCTGTGCAGGCAGCGAGGGCGCGGTGTCCTATGCTCACAGGGGCCCATCTGACGAAGTCACCCATTCCTTGAAGCAGGCTGGGACATTCTGTGCTGAGCACGTGATTTTAGTGTTACTCAGATGCAGCGAGACCAACAGAACAGGAGATGACAGCCACGGAGAAGAGGTGTGTCACACGCCACGCCCAAGAGAAGGGGCAGCTTGAGGACTCTCGAGGGCGGGTAGGTGGTGGAGGTGAGGGGTGTGTGGCAGGGCCCGCCTGTGGTTTTCCCAGGTAGAAATGCACAAGTGAGTGAGTGGGCGGAGCGGACGCGGGACTGGTGAGCCTGTGGATCGGGTCGGCAGCTCTGCGCTATGAGGATGGAGGTAGGTAGCGGGTCAGGTTCTGCTGGGGTGGTTTGCATGTGGGAGGATGCTGCCCTCTCTCCTCTTGGGGGGTTAGCTGGCCATCTCTGGAAGGAGCAGCCTTTCCCAAGCTGTGAAAAGGCTCCCAAGATGTCAAAGCAGCCAGAACACGGATGGTAATACAATGTAGCCAATGCCCGTTTCAGAGCCGAGAAGCGCTTTCTTATCTGCAGTAGCTGAAAAGGAAAGAAGAAAAATGTCTGTGTTCTGAAAACAACTGTCAAACAAGCTGCCTCCAAGTTTGGAAGCAGCAGTGAGGCTACGCCATGCTGGGAGGAGGGGGAGGGGCCCCCAGCACCGCAGAGGCACTGAGGAAAACCGAGGCATGGGGCTCCCAAGCCTGCTGCTGCCGGCCATCACAGCTTTGCTGTCCACTCACAGAGTGACCTTGTCTACTGACTTATGCAAGCTGAGGCTCGGTAAGGTACAGGGTTGGTGGGGCATAGTTCCAGAGTCTGGAGCCAGGTGGCCTCTGCCACTTACTAGCTTAGTGACCTTGAGGAACATACTAAGCCTCTCTGTGCCTCAGTTTCCTCAAATAGAAAATGGGGATAATGACAGTGCCAAGCTCCTAAGCTGCTGCAATGAGCAGTTCATGTCTCTGAGGCATTCCATGTATGTATGGGACAACATGCGCGTGTGTGTGCATGCGTGCGCGCGCGCGCGCGTGTGCACACACACACACACACATGGCTGTCATTATTGGCTGAGCCAAGGACAACATCAGCAGTTGTACCACTTCACCAGAGCTCCAGTAAGAACAAATGTGGAACCACCTTAGATAGAGCCTGGCTGCCAAAGCCTCCCGATTGTCACGCACTCCACAGTTTCCTCCGCCACTGCTGCCACAGCAAGTGGTCCCACCACAGTCCACGACAGAACTCACTAGTGGGCACTGCCACCTCCCAGGGCCAGAGATAGCTCAGTGACAAAGTGCTAGCCTTGCTTGGTGGGAGGTCCTGGGTTCTATTACGAGCACAGCTAAGTAAAAATAGATTTAAAAGTAACTAAAAAAGAATACAGAACCAGAGCATTTGATGGAGGAGGCTCCGTGGGTGAAGCCTTTTCTGCCAGCAGGAGTCTCAGCGGAGCCGCTGTCCCCATCCTTTACCGGCCCTGTTGTCCCCAGGGAGAGTGGGGGCTTGACAGAGTAGGGACAGGCTGGGCCTGAAGGCATGGACACCTGCAGGCTCAGAGGCCTTGGCTACATCCTGTACCATCATTATCTTCTCTCTTCCCTTCCTTTCCCTTTTCACATTAAATTGTTTTCAGTTTGTCTCTTTGCTAAGTTTTATTTGCAATATCCTCAATTTCAAAGCCCCAGGCAGTCTAGAAAAGCAGAAGAAAGGAAAAAAAAACCTCTTCCCTGGAGTCTTATCACTGGGAAACAAGTGCTGAGCACGGCAGACTGCACAGTGTGCATGCAGGCGTGTGTGCCTGCACACACACACACACACACACACACACACACTACACAACTTGGATCAAATCAAACACTCTGCTCTACCATTGGCTTCTTTCATTCAGTGACAGCAGCAGAGAGCTTTCATTGTCAATGAGGGGGGACCCGCTTCACCACTCCAACTGCAGGCCAGGACACCGTGACTGCACTGCGATTTATTTCATCTGCCTTGATGAGTGGACATTGGATTCTTCCTTAATGAGCAGCCATAAGGAGTGCTCATTAATATGGTGCTGGGATGGGGATGGAGTCCAGGCCTCACATGAGTAAGGCCCTAAATTGGATCCCCAGCAGCACAAAAATCAATAAATATCAAGTGTAACGTTACCACTGGTTGGGGATTATCCTTAGGAGTATTTGAATCAATTTGCCATATTCATCATCTGTTCTTCCATCCATCCATCCATCCATTTACTCATTCATGCATGCATGCATCATCCATCCATTCATACATTCATTCATTCATCTATTCATTCACACATCTATCCATTCATTCATCTATCCATCCATCCATCCACCCATTCATTCATTCAAGGATCCTACTGAGTGTCTATTACATGCCATGCACCATATCAGGCACTAGGGGCATAGCCATGAGGAAGGCGGGACCAGTCACTGGTAGGTAACGGACAGACACAGTTGCAGACTACCAATAACAGCATTTGGGGCATTATTCACTGAGGACCAGGCAAAAGTCACTGTCCTAACAGTGGCTGGGAGCACAGGCCCAATGCCTCTCAAAATCCTAGATCTGGCTGGGTGTGGTGGCTCACGCCTGTAATCCCAGCACTTGGGAGGCTGAGGCAGGAGGATTGGTGCGAGTTCGAGACCAGCCTGGGCTACAAAAGTGAGCTCAGGACCAGCCTCAACTGCATAGCGAGACCCTGTCTCAAAAAAACAAAAAAAAACAAAAAAAAATCCTAGATCTGAAATGCTTCTAAGTCAGAAGCTTTTGAATGTGGACGTGATGCCAGGAATGGAAAATTCCACAGCATGAAACTTTATTTCCTATACAAAATTATTCAAAATATTATGGACTGTGGGCATAAGGTAATGTGAAACATTAATGAATATGGTATTTCCTCTCAGTTCCCTCCCCCAGGATGTCTTACTGTGTACATATAGATATTTCAAAATTGGAAGAAACCTGAAGTATCTGTGGTCCCCCATGCTTAGGATAAGGGCTAACTGATGTGCAGTCTGATTACCCCCATTTTATGGGTGAGGAAATGCAGGTGCAAAAGGTTAAGCACGTTGACTCAAGGTGTTCTCTAAACCACTTTGCGAGACACCTTGCACGGCCCTGCAGGGCAGATGGCTGCCCTGTGCTGACCGGGCATTTCTAGGGCCTCATTAGTCAATTACTTATTCATGCCTCTTATTTCCTTATTAACATAGATGCTTCCAGGGAAGTTCATATTTTCATCAGTAAGTGAGATCAGCATGTGTTCTTGGGGAACACTAAATACATAGGGACTTGAGGCTCTTTTGGAGGGGATCTCAGGGCCAGGGAATGGCCCCTGGCACTTGCTCTGGTGGACACAGGGAGCTGTGATAGGGCTGGGTTGTTTTGAAGTGGGAGCTCAGGAAGAGCTAGAGTGGGGACAGCCTCAAGGAGTGAGGGCAGCTGAGTGGGCTTTGCAGGAGGGGATCCAATGTCCAGGGCCTGGGAGGCAGCAGGCCACTGAAGCTCCAGTGCTGGACACTACATCTTTGTAGGGGTGAATCAGGCCACAGGTTCACCATGGCGCGCTGGTATCCCAGGTACCTGAAGGTAACAGCAGCAGACAGAGCTGGGTGCGTCCTTTGCGGAGGCCAGACCCTGGGGAGAGGAGTCACTGAGGCTAGGATGCCTGCTGAGGGTGCGGGTGGGCAGCAAGGCCACTGCAGACAGGAGAGGGAGCTGGAATGAGAGGGGCTTAAGGCTGCAGAATCCAGCAGAGCTGCGGTGGAGGAGAGAAAGACAGACGCTTAGGTTCCTCTGAGTACCTGGGGTAGGGGGCGATGAGAAGCTGCAGCAGAGGGGACCTGGTGCTGGGGAAGATCAGAAAGCCTGCAAGTGGAAGAATCCACTGGGCTCCTGCTTGTGTGTGACCCTGAGGGAGGCCAAGGACCTGGGCTGATGGGGTGGAGGGATGTCACTTTCACTGAGACAGGAGCTGGGGCAGGCACAAGGTGCTCAGGGCCTCAGGCCTGGCCTCTGCTCTGGTCCTCCCCTCTGGAGTCTGCACTCTCTCTCAGCAGGGCTGCCTCAGAGGAGGAAGACATCCCACAATGGGAACCAAAGAGTCCATGAGCCAGGCTCCCGCACACAGGGCAGAAATTGCTGTGCCTTTGTTTATCTAACTTAGAAAGCTGCATGCCCCTCCTTCCCTCCCTGTTCCCTCAGCCCACCCAGGCTAAGGGGGAAAGAGAGAGAGACCTCATCTCTCGGTGGGCTGAGAGTCAAGGCTTGGGAATCGTGCCTGGCAACGGCCACCAGTCCTTACCTAGTGGAGGCAAAGACTGAGCTGATTATTTAAAACGTGGGAAGCAACAGAACAGAATCTGGATATCTGGTCCTGGCATCGTCAGTGGATGCCAGGCGTGGGCATGATCGTCATTGTGGTGGTTGTTATTGTCATGCTGCAGTGGTCTACGCAGAGGAAGTGGGTGCAAGGGCAAGCGAGAAGCTGGCAGGCAGCTCTCTGATGCCCTTTCGTCCTGCTTCCCTCTGCCCCGAGGTCTTGTGTCACATGGCTTCCTTGCTGATCCTGTCCCAATTTATGGTACCAGTTGGTATCCTTTCCCTTCCTGCTTTCTCTCCTCCCTTCCCCGGCCCTGAGGCAAAGGAGCTCTGGAAGCTGTTTCTGACTGATGCCTGCAATTCCAGAGGTGCCTTCCGAACTGTGGTATTGTCACTACTAATTTAGTGTCATTAAAACCCAGCCATTATTAGCAGCTCCTCAAACAGGTGGATGGCACCGCTCCAGTTCCAGCAGTTGAGGCTGTCCTTGCTGGCTGCCGCAGGAGGTCGACAGCTGTGAGCTTCTGGAGCCTTCAGACCCAAGGACAAGCCTGCTGCTGGGGTCTGGGTGACATCGGATCCCCACCTTGACCCTCTGAGCCTTACAGTCCCTGAATCCAGCCATAGCAGCACCTTGTGTCCCTCCTACTCAGCCTCCCGAGCCTCAGCTCTGGAGCTTGGCAGCTGGCTGACGCTCCCCAGGCTCTTGTTACCTTCTAAGACTCAGTTTCCCCAGCTGTCCATGGGTGAGAATAACAGCTGACTTGGGGTGAGTGCTAAAAGTGCAGATTCATGGGCTCACTCTGCACCCACTAAACAGGGGGGTACAAGTTCATGGGCTCCCTCCTGTCTTGAGATGAGGCTCAGGTGGGTACAAAGGTGGAGGAGCAAAGCGCAAGCAAACCATCAGCCCCCATTTCAGACCCGAGGTGTGGGTGTAACTGCATCTTCTGAGGGGATCCCCGTGTGAATCACAGGGGCTCACAGCCCAGTGCCCAAGAGCAGGTAAAAGTCCCAAGGGAGCTGGCGCTGCTCAGGGTGCTCGTAGAGGCCATGTGGGTGACTCTAGAAAGAAAGGGAACTTTCTGGTGGGTAGGGAATGGAAGGAGAGGGAGCAGGGATCTAGATTCCAAATAGGATAGGATCGGGAGAGGGCTGGGAGCCCATGGCCCAGGGCCCAGAGGGGCCCCTTTTCCCTCAAAGGAGGGTCAGCTGACTGGGGATGTTGAATATTCACCATGACTTGCTGTTTGTGGGTTCCCTCGTCCCTCTAAGCCGTGCCATGCTTGTCCAGCCCCATGGAGGACCTCAGACTGATCATGTCAAATCACCTGGCTCATCCCTCTGCAGGTGTCCTGCCCTCCTTCCCCGCCAGCCCCCACCAGCAGCCTGGCCCTGAGGCCCGACCAAGGCCTCTGTTGTCTTACCGCTGCTGCAGTAGAGTCAGGAAGCGGAGAGGGAGCAGGTGAATGCTCTTCTGTGAACCACGCTGGTCCTGCTACAGTATGCTCGTAAGCCATGTCATCTGAAGTAAGGCCATGTACCTCTCTGAGCTTTCCTCTTCCCAGGGATAAAATAGGGATGGTGATTCCTGCCCATGGCCAGCTCCGGGGGTGGTCTCGGGCCTCCACAGTTGCAGGATACAGAGGCAGACTTGCTGAGCAGGTAGCCAAGCCCTCAGGATGAGCTGGTACGGAGCAAGGAACCCCTTGAACAGACAGGTCACCTCCTCTCCCACTTTCTTTTCCTCTTCCCATAGTCCTCATTAACTCCATCCCCATAGAAGACGCCGAGGGCTGGTCTGGGCCTGAGGTACCAGGCTGATTCTCCTGCTGTCCCCCAGAATCTCAACACAGCACCCCAAAGAGACATTAACCTGGTAGACAGAATCCAGGTATGACACGGTGTTCTCTCTCAAGAGCCTGAAGCAGACCAAAGGATGAGAGAGAGGGGGCCCGGCGGGATGGCTCAGTGGTCTAAAGCGCCTGCTTGGGAAAGTTTGGGCGGCTTCAGGGACCACAGTTCAATCCCCGGCACCACATGCTGCACCAGCCCTGGGGGCGGGCTGAGCCGGCCATAAAAATGAGTGAATAAACAAACAAAGGTTCTGGAACAAGAAAAAAATAAATAAATAAAATAAAAAATTCTTAAAAAAATAAAAAATAAAAGTGCTTAAAAAAAAAAAACAAAAACAAAAAACAAAGGACGAGAGAGAGAGAGAGCGACCTTAACAGCAGTTGTAGGCTGATAGGAAATGGAGGCACAGCCTTGTCCAGCCGGACCCCAACCAGGACTGAGTGTCACCTGCAAAGATCACACATCCCATGGGGTGTCTGGCTTGCCCTGCTGCACCTGGGCCATTCCTGGTTTTAAGATACAATGCCCCATATCCCAGGCAAACTGGGATAGTTGGTCTCTCAAACCCCCGAGCACTTTGATTTAAAGCAAGACTTTGGAGCCATAATCCTGCCGGGTTTGAAGCCCAGCTCGGTGACTTGCAAACTGTGAGATTTGCCTCAGTTATTTACTTTTTCTATGCTTCAGTGTTCTTATCTGTAACATGGGAGTAATATACCCCATCCTGTGGGGAGCCGTTTGGCTAGAGCATGCAGGCAGAGCTCTTAGCAGAGGGCCTGACAGCCAGCAGCCAGCAGCCGCCACGAGATGCCAACCATTGTTACTTTTCAAGTCTTTTTGTTGCTGGATCCATCTGCTCACCACTTGAAATCTAGTACTTGGGAGACAAGAATTAGAGGGCAGGAAATTAGGTTTGTTCAAGGGCCAGGCCTGAGAAGATAGGAAGGCCTCATCCTCAAAACCCTATCTTGGGATGCTCACCTCCACAAAGACTTTTGTGGCAAGGGAGAGAAGGTACGGGTGGACAGAGAGACAAGACAGCTACCTGCCGAGTGGGGTCTTTATCTTGAAAGTGTGTGTCTCCTTTGATCCTTTTCTCCCCCCCCCTTCTTTCTTTCTGGCTGGCACATTGCAATTCAATGACCTCTCATATCCAGTTATTGCAATTCTTTAGACAAGCCTATTGCTTTTCACAGGACTGGAATAAGGAAGGGCTAGTACATTCTCATGTTATCTGAGGGTCACCAAATATTCTGGTGATCTCTTAAGAAAGATTACTAAGTAGTTAACATCTTCATTATTTAAGTGTGGCTTTTCTTTAGAGCTTAGAATACTAAGCAAAGGAAGGGGAAGTTGAAGGAAAACTGAAGAAGGGGTGGCCACTGTTACCCTTTCCCCCTGGGGAGGTATTATGTGGATCCACTCGCCTTGTACAGGGTCCACTGGATGTAGGTCCTGCATGTGGGATACACAGAGATGCGTTCACCCCAGTCCCATCCTCACCAGGGAGCTGAGAGTACTGTGTAAGTAATGACCCCAGCTAGAATTCAATACCTCAGGTCTGGGTATAAACACAAAGGCTGACTCTCAGAACAGGAAATGCCATGCCTTGTGAATGATGTCTCTGCAGACCACGTAAAACAAATCTCAAACTCCAAACCAAAGGTGTTGGTGGTCTTTCTGAAGGAAGCACTTGTTCTAGCCAAGGAAGAGATGATGTTTGAACTGGATTCAAGGAATGGGGAGACAAGAGATAGGAACATGGGTGACAGGCGCTGTGGGAAGAGCCTGGGTGGATGCCCACACAGCGCCACTGTCAAGCTTTGGACCGTGGTAAGTGACTTTCCATTTCTGGGCCCCAATTTCCCTCATTTATAAAATGAAGCTTTAAGGAAAGGGTCCAGAACAGCCCTATAGGGCCCTTGACTCAAGGGTGATTTTTAGGAGCAGGGAGGCCAGCAGGGGAGGGCCCACGTGAAGGGTCTTTTGTGCAGTCCACATGTTTTCATGAAAGCCAGGGCATGAGGCAGGGGCACACGGCTCGGGGAGTTTATATTTCAGGGGGCACTGAGCTGAGAGGGGGCAGGCAGCAAAGTGCAAGCAGCTCAGATTGGCTGGAATCCCTAGGTGTACAGAGCGAGCGACGCTGGCCAGAGCCTGGAGCTTGCAGGGGGAGACCTAGAAGCTCTCAGCAAGGAGTTAAAACCCTGACGAGTGTGGAACAAAGAAAATCTGCAGTCTCTTACTAGACCCAGGGCTGGCTGCTCACCACTGAAAAGCCAGTCCTCGGGAGTTAGCCACTCGGGGGAAATCAATTTATGCCAAGGTTGGCCTTGCAAACTTGGGGGGTCATCATTTTCAGGAAGTTGGGTGCACGGAAGGGGTTTGAGAGGAGGCTCAGGGGAAAATAGACAAGAAGTCTACATGCTGAGCAAGGTCCAGGATGTGTCCCGCCCTCTCTGTTTTTCTTTTTCTCTGGCCAGAATTGCTGTGGACCTCAGCCTCCTGGGGCCAGCTTCTGTGGCTCCGTAGGCAGCTATATTACCTTTCTGCAGGTTCAACCTCACAGCAGTTTGCAAGTTTTATTTCAGCTGATGCTTAGAACTAAAGAATAAGGAGGGGTATTGTATGCTCTGGTGTGATCTGAAAAGGCCACCAGAGGTTCTGGGTTCTGTAAATTTATGAGGAAACAGCTTAATCATTTAAGTGCACCTCCTCTTTAGAATTTAGAATGCGGGCAGGGGAAGGGGGTGCAACCTCACAGAGAGCAACCAGGGAGGAGAGGAACGGCCACTAGGCTAAGCTCAAGGTGGCCTTGCTCCTCCTTCTTCCCTTTATCCTGTCCTCACGATACCCCACTTCTGATAGGGAGGCAGATGTCAATCAAACAACCCCATGAAGAAACACGAAAACCGTGAAAATGCAGCTCTGATCATTAGCAATAAAAGCACAGGATCTAGAGGGATGGAGGAGGTCAAACCTCATCATGAGGCTCAGAGAAAGCTCAGACAACCCTGACAGCTGGGCAAAACTAGAAGAAGGATATGAGCTTCAGAGACAACTGCAGGCCATGTGCCCTGCATGGGCAAAGCCTGTGTGGCAGGGAGATGCATGGTGAGGGTGAGGCTCTGGAAGGAAGCCGTGGGTCTCAGGACGCAGTACCCCAAGGTATGGCTGTCGACCACATCATGCCACCTTTAAGGGTGTCTCTCTGACATAATAGTTATTTTGAGCTGATCAAAAGCTGTAGACACATGGGTTAGAGCTGAAATCTCACTTTTTAAAAACTGATATATTTGGTACAGGGTGTCACTATGCAGCTTGGACTCAGCGATCCTCCTGTTTCAGTCTCCCCAGTGCTGGCATTATAGATGTGCGCCACCATGCCTGGTTTTGGTAGCCTGCATGGGGCTGCCTGGGGCAGGGCCAGTACCAGAGATTGAATCCTGGTCCTTGCGCTTGCCATGCAGAAGCTTAGACCTGCTGAGCTATCTCCTGGGCCCCGAAATCTTACTTTTTTTTTTTTTTTTGGCAGTGTTGTGCACTGAATCCAAGGCCTTGCGCATGCTCAGCAAGTGCTTTTCCACTGAACTATAACCCCAGCCCTCAAAACTTTCTTTTATAAAGAGAAATTTATACTCACAAGGGAAGTCCTATCTGTGAGAGCATCCCCTCTGCACCAGGAAGGGAAGGCGAAGCTGCAGTGACCTCAGTCTGCATGACCAGCTTGACCTCTGTCTCAGATGCCCTGTGCAGCCAACCCCAAGGTTTTCACCCTTTCTGCTTCTTCTGTTTCAGAAAATGATGGTGGTTAGGCCTGAAGTTGAAAACTTCCTGTGAAACCGGCACTAGCAAGTGACTCCTTCCTCTAGGCTTCCTCCCTGGATGCAGGCCGCGCACGTTAATGAGCTTCCCCCTGTCACACATGCATCTGTCTTTTGTTATGGGGAGCCCCAGGTAGGAGTCACAAGAGGTAGAGAGAAATTATTATTCCTCCCTCCAGAAGGGTGTGTGTGGAGGTGAGTTTGGAGGAGTCTGATGATTTGGATTTTGGGGGGTAACCGTAGGGAGAGGAATACTTTTCTTTATCCACTGCTAAGTCACTGTAACAAAAGACAGATTAGCATGGAAAGGCATGGCAGATTTCTTCAATATGAGTTTAGAGCACATGGGAAACTTCCTAAAGAAGTAAAGCCCTAAATAGGGCCTGTATTCATTCACACATTCATTCATTCAGCATTAGCATTCATTCACCATTCACCATTCATTCACCATTCATCATGCATTCATTCATCATTCATTCATTCAGTCACCATTCATTCATTCATTCATTCCAGTGTTAAAGCTTTAGTTTCAACCCAGTGCCTTACATAGGCAAAGCTATAGCTGCAGACCAACCTCTTGTGTTTTAATGCAGGCTTGATAAAGAAGTAGACAATTGTGAGGGATGACAGGATAAAAGTATAACCTGACAGTAATAAACTGGTAAGAGCAAGGACTATTTGTTCTGATCCTCTCCCTGTCATGGGTCCTCAAAGTTAGGATGCCCCTTTCCTTTGGGGGCAGGGTGAGCAGGCTCTGATGACGATCCGTGACCTGTGTCAGGGGAAGACCTGAGGAGGCTTCCTAGGTCTTGTGGCCTCCTGTGGTGGAAAAGGCCAGGGAGGAGGTAACCGTAACTGTGCTGCTTCCGCTGCTGTCTCCAATGCTGAGAGGCTGTATGTGGGGAAACCTATACCAGCCCATCCTCACATTCAAGGGACTGCTGCTAGTGTATGATCAACATGAAATTCTGCAATTTCAAATTCAAGTGAGAGGGCGTAGCCAGTAGGTGTGTGTTAGTGGAGGTCCCCGACTCAGAGTGAAGCAGTACAGAACACAGGTGCCGACAGCTCTCTGGGGAGTGTGAGCCAGGGTCCTGGGAAGCTGCTTCAGGCTGAAGGTGCCCTCCTGTGGGGGCCTCCAAAGAAGCCACCCCAGGCCTCCAGGATTGCTGAGCAGCCCAGCCTTCATTGTTGGTGGGGTGTCTCTGGGGTGTCACTTCTAGGATACACTCATGCATGGGGCCACCTACCCCTCAGCACCAGAAGAATCCAAGGGCCAAAGTGAAGACACATGGTACTCTTGGAAGCCAGACTCTGCCAGTACATGGTGGGTAAGATTGCCAGGGAGCTATGGATGGAATCAAAAAAGGGTGGGAGGGTGGGAGGATGGGAGGAGAGAGGTGGGCGAAAGATTCTGACACCTGTGAGAGCCCACTGCTGCGATTCAGCTGATAGGGGAGGCTGACATGGACTAAAGCGACAGCTGAGGAGATGGAGAGAGTAGAAGGATTCCAAGAGTGTCTCATAATTCAATCAGTGCGTCTTGGGTCTGGGTTTGGTTGTGGGTGGAGTTTTCCTTCAGAAGGACAGGGTCTGGTGACACATACCACTAATTCCAGCAGTCTGGGAAACTCACACAGAATCGTGAGATTAAGTCCCACCCAAGTAACTCAGCAACTTAGTAGGACCCTGTCTTTAGCATGTGAAAACAGGGCTGAGAAAGTCAGCTCAGTGGGAAGGCGCTGAGTGTTCAATTCTTGGTACCCAAGAATGAAAGATGACAGAGAGAGAGAGAGAGAGAGAGAGAGAGAGAGAGAGAGAGAGAGAGAGAGAGAAAGAGATGAGAGATCTGGGAGTGCCTTCTGAGACAAGGATGGTGTTGGGGCACCAGTTGAATGTATGGTTGGGGGCCTTAGGAAGAGGTCCAGGCTGCAGCTACGACCTAAGACTTGTGGGCCTTCAGGTGGCACAGGTGAGCAGGAGATCACTTGGAGAGAGGACCTGGGAGGAGCATGTGGGACGACCCAGAGCTAGGGGAGGACCCCACGGGCCTCCCCTCAGCCTGTCTCTCAGGAGGGAGCGACATTTCAGCACCGTGATGCTAATTGAATGTAATTGTCTCCTCCAAGTTGCTCTAATACCTTTTCCAAGTCCCCCCAAATTAGGGAACATTCATAACACCCTTCTTCGGGGTTTAATCTGTGTCCTCCCTGCAAACAGTGATTAATTTTTTACAAGCTAATCATATCTCGTAGGCAGGCTGTCAGCGGAGGACTCGTCATCTCTCATCAATAATGAAGTGATCCTGGCGCTGGGCTCCCACAGCCTCCTGCATAATTCACAGGGAGGACTTCAAACAAAGGAGCGCAGGGCCTGAGGGCGGGCCCTCCTAATCTCATCCTTCGCGATTATCCGTGGGGGCGGGGGCAGGGCGGGGCAGAGGGGCTGCAGGAGCGGCAGGGGATATAAAAACTGATTGATGCAAGCGCATCTGGTCCCCTTTTTGGGTGCTCCCACCTGCCTCTCCCGCCTGTCAACTCTGCCCAGACTACTGCCTCCTTGGCACCTTTCTCGCTCTCTTCCCTGCCCTTTGCTGTCCTCTTGTTTCTTCCTAACTGTGCTGCCACTTCATGTGGTCTTTGGGGCTGCTTCTGCCCTTTGACCCACTGCATCCCATGGGCAGAACACCTGCTGGGGTCCCCATTTGACAGATGTGGAAACTGAGGTCCAAAGAGAAAAACAGAACAAACCTGACCTGGATGGACTTCCGGTGTGGTGGCTCCTCAATCTGTTCTCCTTCCCTCTCAAGCTCAGGCCATGTGGGCCCCAGGCCCTCTCCATCCTGCCCCGGGGGGCCCCATCCTACCCCCACAGGGCACCCAAGCCAGGAGCTAAGAAAGAATCCTTCCATCTCTTCCTCACTGACCTCTGCTTCTACCTCTTCCTGGGGGACCTGCTGCCTGTGTGTGGAGCTGGCCCTGGCTTCCTATACCCTCGTGGTTATAGTCCGAAGGCAAAATCACAAGCAAACAGTGGCTAGGGACAGAGTAGGCTGCAGGAGCAGAGTCAGCTGAGGGAACAGAGCTGGTGAGCAGGGCCACTCCTCAGGGGATCCAGGCATTGGGCAGATTCCAAAGGGCCAGGTGTCCTCCTGCCCCAAACCACGTATGCACTACTAGTCCTACCTCAGCCTGGGACAGTGTCCTGGGAGGACCCAGGGGACAGAGCCGGAGTGGGTGCTGCCCAGGGTCATCTCTATCCTGGTGAGGCAAGCCCCAGGGGCTCCCAGCCTCCTCCCTGGAGCCCTGACTCAAAGACCTGGCAACCCTGTCCTCCCAGCTCTCACCTCTCCGTCCCTTTACCCTCTTTCTGGCTCACCTGTGGGGTGACTCATCCTTCTGGTTTACTTGGGGACACAGACATCTTTGAATACTGGAAAAGTGGTAAACAAACCAGGACTCTTTGGTCACCTGGAAGTGTCCCAGCAGCCAGCTGGAAATCTCCTGCCTCTGAAACTGTGCAGGGTGAGGTTTTTCTGGAGTCTGTAGCCTAGCTTTCACCTGAGGTTGGTGACCTTGGGTGCCCTTGGGCCTTCCCCAACCAACTCCTCTGGAACAGATGTCATCATCATAAAATCCAACGTGTGCACCCTCACTGTAGGGAAGGAGTGAGATGAGGGTGATGTGTACTCAGCACAGCACCACAGGCTGTGGCCCAGCCACCAGGAGCCACCAGGAGGGAGGAAGACAGTGCCTTTAACACTACTCAGATCCCAGTTCCAGCCGACAACACCACATTTGCATTTAAATGGAGGTTTGGAAGTCGTAAATCTCCATTTCCCAACTGAGGAGGCCTAATGGTTGTTTAATCGTGTTTAGATGACCCCTCCCCCCCAGCAAGGGTGTTGGTTCATTTTAAATCCACACAGCAGAGACAAAGATCAAGGAGGGATTTTCAGGAAAGGGCTCTTCCCTCCTTGTAAAGACCTGGCAGGTCCCATCCCCACCCCTTCTAGGAAGGCTTCTGGGATTGTCTGCTGTCCCCCGGAAACCCTCCTAGCCTGGCTTTTGCATTGCAGGAAGTGGCATGGTGGCCTTTCTTAGCCAGGAGCTGAGAGGTGGTATCCCAGAGACCTAGATTCAACAGTGGGCTGCTGGCGATTAACCCGTGTGGCCAGGGTAGGATCTGGCAGGGCACTGTGCATGTCGGACATGAAGGACTCTGGCACATAGTAGGCACTTTCGAAACAGTAACCACTAAAACTCTTAGTTGCCCTTGGGGTGCAATGGGGTCAGCCTTTGGGGGTGCTTTATGGCTGTCAGGCATGTGGCCTTGTTCCAAAGGCCTGCACAGCTGGCAGGACACCACTTCTATTGTCCAGGGAGACCCTCCAGATCCACAGTTCACTGTTCCTCGCTAGAGGGAAGGGTAGGCTGAGAGATTGGGGCTGAAGTTCTCGTGAGGTCCCTGGATGCATGGAGAGCCCACGCCTGGCAAAGGCGTCCTGCTCCTGCTGCCTGGTCCTGGAGTTTGTGCCCGGCTGCCACTGCCATCTGGTCTGCAATGTCTCTTTGCCTTTGCCCCTTGTCAACATCCTGTCTCCTGGTGTTGTGGAAGAATCAGGGCTGCTGATCTTCTGATCATGTCTGTCTTTGGGGGTCGTTGCTCCCAGGGCTCCTCTGAGAGACCTCTGACTGCAGGGGTGCACTGGCCGACAGGAGCTCAACACCACCCCTGTCTTGGGAGGCTGCAGGGTACAGCCAACCCCGACATCTCCAGGTCTCCGTTGCTGGCTGTAGGTGCTAACGAAGATGGTCCCACCCTTCCTTTGCCTGGCTGGGTGCCAGAGTTTGGGATAGCATGTGTGAACTTTCTGAGGGGACGCTTCTAGTCTTCTTTTGCTCCCTCGAATTCGAGGCTGGGTTTCCCAGAATAGAATACCTAGCCTGTGAAGGGACCACTGTCTGCCCTCACACTTTAGAGCATAGCGCTGAAGGGGTCTTGGAGCAGGAAAGACCGCCTGCAGAAATTGGACTCCAGCAGCCCTCCTCCCTTGGCTGGAAGTGTGCCGGCTCAGGCCACATCTGCCTGTGAACAGCCTTCTGAGTGTCACAATCTATCCCCATGCCTGCGACTCTATGCTTTTCATTACTGGTCTCTGCCGGTCCCCTGCATGACACAGACAGGACTGAGCAGCAGAGAGTGGGGAGGCTGTGCAGGTTGTCCAGGGACCCCACTCACGCCTCACCCCAGCAGAAAAGCGCTGGCTTTTGTTTTAGCCTCACCAAGGTGGAACCTGGGACCTCGCCTCTGCTCTGCCGCCACACTGTACCCAACTCTGAATACTGCTGCTTCTGTCTGTTCTCCATGTGGGGAGCAGCCTCTGCCTTCCCATAAAGCCAAGTTCTGGGGATATGGCCTTGCAAGTCCCTTCCACTTGGGAATTCTGTGCTCAGTCTCTAACTGGGGTGTGATTCCCTCCTGCACCCCTTGGGCACTGGAGGTATCTGTGCTGATGGACTTAACTCTTGTCGGGAGTGCTGTCCTCACGAAGCGATGACCCCATATCTGGTGGGGGCCTGGGACTTTCCTTGAAGAGAAAGAAATCCCCCCTTCTCGTCTGGAGAATGGGATGGGTTGCGCGCCGTAGGCCAAGCCACCGTGCAGCTGCGAGTGATGGGACCTCAGGTTCGGCAGCACTGCGGGTGATTCACGAACCAAGAGACTGGAGAGAAGCTTCTGTCTCCCTGTGCCTCTGTTTCCCCACCTGTAAGGGGAATAACAAGAGCCTGAGAATCCTCAGAGGTGAGACACGGGGCTCACGTGGCGTAGGGTCAGCTTCACAGCGCATGCTTGGTGACTGTCGGCAGAGCTGGGCGGGGCTGCTGGGCTTCTTGGAGCTGGGTGGGCTGGAGGAAGCATAGCCCTGGGAGAGAGGAGGCTCAGAGATGACATGGTCCCTGCCCACCTGCTCACCATGGTGGCCACATCCTTTGGGACAAACTGCATGTCCCCCATAGCAGGCTGCCAGCTGTGGCCTCAGCTGGGGACCTTGTGCCTGATGTCCTGCCCTGCCCTTCCCTGTTCTGTGTGATCTCATAGGGCTTTCTGTCTCTGCTCCCGTCTGGCCTACTCTACAACTCCGTTTCAGCCTCTGCAGGCCACCCTAAGTCCTGTGTATTCCCCACTCAACATGTTCCCCTATCAGCACCTGTCCTATGATATGTTACACACGTCTCTCTTCCTTAGTACCCATGGGCTACTTTTGGGGGAAGAAATCATGTCTCATCCTTAGCCTGACATATCAACCTGGGGGCTTGGCATAGAATAAATGCCCAGCAAGCAAGAGTTGCTGCTTGGGTGTGTACAACAGTATTCGGGCACACTGCTCAGCTTAGCAGTTACTTATATGTACGGTCACTGACGTTAGAGAGGCCATGTTGAAATCCAGGCTTTGCGGTATCCATTGCATAAATGAAGTGACAGAGATCAAAAACTCGATACGTGGGGGGTTGTTGAATAAATGGACCTTTGGGCCCTGGGGAAACAGATGAAGATTTTGCCTGTGCCTTTAGTGATAGGTTTAATGCTCACATCCCTCCTCTTCCCCATGTAGTGGAGCCGATCATCGTGAGAGGACTGATGCAGGGAGAGGGCTGTGTCCAGCGCTTGGTGCTGAGCAAGTTCCTGTCACTGTTACGTGCTGTCATTGTCACTGCTGCCGGTGGTGTCAGGAGAGATCTGGTAGGGCATGAGCGTCCCCCTTCCCCAGGGTAGGCAGCGGCCTTGGTGGCACCACAGCACCCCCCCAAGTCCTGCCCACCGAGGTCAGGGTCCACCATTCAGGCGGGGCTGGGAGCGGTTCCTGTCGCTCAGCCCTGACACTGCTGATTGGGAGTTTGTTTTATTTTAGGTCCAACTGCCCCTCTTTCCCCTCCAGAAGAGCAATTAGACCCTGTTTACCAGAGTGCAGCGGGTGGCTGAAATCTGCCGCCTGCCCGTCTTCTCCCTCTGCACTGCCCCACTTCTCCCCTGCTTTGCTCAGGCTGGGCTGGGAGATTTGCATAATCAGTAAAAATAGAACTCAGAAACGTGGGGGAGATGGGGTCAGTTTCAGGCCAGCAAATTGTGAGCGTAATCCTGCAGCCAGGCTGACTCAGAAGGGCAGATGGAGATGAGTTCCGCCTGAACTTGACCCTGCGGGCTTGTCTTCCCATGTCTGTCGGACAAGGCAGGCTGCCACCGTTGACCCAGGCACGGGAACCCTCTGCTGATCAAGCCCCTGTCTGCCTAGAGCCTCAAGTGGGTCCCCAATGTCCCAGCTGCCATAGTTTTCATCTCATCTTGTTTTTTGTCCTCTATCTCCAGCAGGGGCTGCTGTGGTCCCCACTTAGTATTTCCCCAACACTGTCCTTGAGATGGGTCTTGGGGCTATGGGACTTGTCTTGTTGGCCAATGAGAAGTCAGCTCCCCTAGGAACATCTTTTTGTTCCTTCCTTCCCTCCTTCCTTATTTCTTTCCTTCCTTCCTTCCTTGCTATGCAGCTCATACTCATAGTGATCTTGCTGTCTCAGCTACCCTAGCTTTGGGATTACAGGTGTGCACTGCCATGCCTGGTTTTGGTGGCCAGCACGGCATGCCTGAGGTTCCAGGACCAGCACAGCGTGCAGTACCAGGACTTGAACCCAGGTCCTTGCACTTGCCAGGCAGGGGCTTACATTGCTGAGCTATCTCTCCAGCCCCAATGTCCTTTTCTAGTTCCTCCCACAATGACTCTGGCTGGGGCTGTGAGATCTGCTTTGGCCAATAAGAGTTCAGATCCCTAGAAGCTGCCATATGACTCCTCCCATGGTGACTCTGGGCTGGCCATGAGACTTGCCTTGGCCAATGATAGCCAGGCAAACGAAGACATGAGTAGAGGCTTGATGAGCACTTACAGTTAGGGCCCAGCTCTCTGGAAACACAGCGGCTGTATAAGAAGTCTGGGCTGTCCTGACAGAAACCATACATAGGTTTGAGGCACCCAGCCCAGAGTTGCCCTTAGCAACAGACATGGAGAAGAAGGTCCCTTGGACTATCCAGCCCAGGCAATGGCCCCGTACCTGAATGAGTGGCCTCAGATAAGGAGCAAGAGGACCTTCCAGCTGGGCCCAAGTGAATTACAAAATATGAACAGGTACAGATGCTGCGATCAGCCACCGGGCTTGGGGTCGTTTATTATGCAGCAGCAGATTACTGACACATCTGCTTGCTTCTAACCTGACGCAATGTGGCTTTCTGGGTACAGTCCAGCCTCTTCTGGCTGTCCCTCTTCACAGATTTGCATACTGGGAGAAAGTCTTCAGTCAGAGCCTGTCCTATTTGAGGCGGGATGTTATCTCAATGTGTGAAGATACCTCTGAGTGGCGGGTGACTTTCTGGGTGCTGAAGGGATGGAACAGAGTACAAAAAGCAACTGCTCTAACCTGTGGGCTTGAAAATAATAACCCGGGGGCTTATCTTAGAAGACACCCCTATGCAGACCTGAGCCTTATGAGGCAGGGCACCTGTGGCGCCACAGTCCAGCACAGCGCCCTGCCCACTGGGTGCTATAAGCGTTCGTGGGCTGCCTGAATGAGTCAGGCACAAGTACAGTTGATGGGTGCAAACGCTCCAGGTGAAGAGGGAGGCAGGGGAGGCTACACAGGAGGAACAGGATGTCCATGGCTGCAGAGGTGAAAGGGAACACCAGACTATAGAAGGTGAGATTTGGGAGGGGGAGGTCAAGTAGGGTTTCAGAGATCTGGGGGCCATGGGGGGGGATTAAGCAGCAGGCAGGTAGTTTACCTGTGTTGCTATCGAGATCACTCCAGCTGTTCTGTGAAGACAGGCTTGGAAGCCCTGAGCAGGGGGACACAGGAAGCTGTGAGAAGGTTACTTCAAGTCTCAGCAAAGGTGACAGCACTGGCCCTTGGAAGACACAGAAATGGAGAGGATGTGCCCCTTTGATACTCAGGGGATAAAATGGGCAGGCTTCTGGGACAGATCAGGAGTCCAACATAGCCTGGCTGGGGCCCTGCCTCCCTTGGTCCCGATTCACCCTCCTTAGTGTCTCACGGAGAGACCCTTCCCCAGCGCTGCTGGTCCTCTTCTGGGTCCCAGGCACTCTGCAGTTACTTTGTCATATGGGGCCACACTGGGTGGTCCAGTTTTCACGGCATTGGCCTTAGGGTAGACACACTACTAATACTGTTTGCTGTCCCTCCATTCCTGTCCTGGTCTCTTCTGGTCTCCTCTTTCCACTTCCTCCTTTCCTGTAGTTGCGCAGTCCTGCCGTATTTCAGCCTCGCCCACTGCACAGAGTGGGTGTGGTCAAGGGGAGAGAACGCAGGCTTTGCGCTTGGGCGGATGTGAGCTCCAGCGCAGCTCAGCTCCGCCCTAGCGGTGGGGCTGTCTTGCGGGTTCTCGCTGTACTTATCTGTACAATGGGGTCTTAACCCTGCAGGCTCTGTATAAGGAGAAGAAATACTGGAAATCTGTAGCACATAGTAAGTTTGCCCGGCAAGAGGCCCGCTTTAGATTCAGCCCTGGGAGGAACTATGGGCCAGGGAGAAAAGATGCCAGCGTCTCTCTTTCTCCTTCATAAAATGCTTTTCTGAGGCTATGGAGAACCTGCCTGTGAGATGAGGAGTGAGAGCTATTAGGCTGCTCTCTGAGGCCTGGCGCATGGCCCGTTTTCATTTGTGAAGCCAGCTAGGGGGAAGCAATCTTTTTTTTTTTTTTTTAATTAAATTGGAAAAGTTCTATGGGAGTCTTTGAAATGTTCAGAGTGGTGGCTTTTTTTTTTTTTTTTTTTTTTTTTTTAACAATAAAAGGAAAGATAAAGGGAGCTATCCCAGTCCTTAGGTCACACAGGGATTGTGTGGCCCCAAACATCATTTGAAATGACAATCGCCGGCTGATATCCAGGGACTCACTTTGTGGTAGAGAGGATCCTAGGGTTTGTTGTAAGAGGTCGGCCCCACCAAACCGTCTCCAGAGAGTACTTCCAAGGAGCTCGGTGCATTTTATGTCCATTACAGTTTTACTTGTCAAATTGGGGATGTAATAAAACGGGTCTCAGACACTTCACAGAGAACCAATGTGAGGACATTTCGACAAAGTTAAAAGTGTTCTACGAATGTAAGGTATTGTTAGCAGTGGCTGTCATGCCCTAAGGGGGGAGGTGATTTTTCCCAAGGTCACAGAAAAAGTGCGTGAAGCATCCAGAAAAAGAAGCAAAGGCTCTTTTGATTCTGAGGGAGGGTTGGGACCTTGGTTCCTCCACACTGAGAGTAAGACCCCAGCACAGGGCAAGTCCACTACTGTGAGTCCTCATCACTGAATGAATGAGTGAACCTCAGTGACATGCAGGGCCACGTGGCTCCTCCCCAGGGCCTTGCCAACCCTGATCGCGGCAGCTTTCTTGGTCTCACTCTTCCTGGGCAGCTGCCGAATGCTCCCACTCTTCAGCCTTCCCACCCAGTGGGTGCCTTTTGCCTGTGACTTTATCTCTTCCCATTCACAGATGGAGGACAGCTCTCACCTCTGGACAGGAGCTTGGCCAGCGTGACTTGCTTTGTCCAGCAGAACGAGGTGGAAGTGAGCTTGGCTTGCAGAGAGAGAGAGGCTTTGTGTGCCACGCGCCTGCAGGGAGGAAGCTGTGCCGCTGCCCTGGCTGGGTCCCTGGGGTTGGGGAATGTTTGTTACACAGCATAACTAAGGCTAAAGCCAAAAGCACACCTCCTAGGTCCTCCAGGCCCTCAGCCTGCAGCACTTCATGCTTCTAGCCCTTGTGTGCCAGACCTCGTGATTGGTGCCTGGGAGACAAGATTCCAGCTCTCAGGATCAAGAGATGGCTCAGTTGTCTTCTGAGAAGTCTTCCTCTGACCTCCCTAATTTGAATATGTTCATGAATGCATTAACTCATTCACTCATTCACTCATTCATTCATTCACTAAGCAACTACTTTTTTGGAGATCAGGTCTGGCTCTACAGCTAAGGCTGGTCTTGAACTCATGATACCCCCTTCTCAGCCTCCCGAGTCCTAAGATTACAGTCTTGTGCCACCACCCCCATCTGGCACTTGCTTTTATCTTAGAATCTGGGATTAGCAAGGAGATACAGTGCAGCTCCCTGGGGCTCTCCAGGCTAAGCAAGAGCAATGCAGGTGGGCACATGTCACTGTCACTACTAGCATCCCCCAGTCCCCTGTTCCTCATAAATTAACTGTCACTCTTTGGCCATGGCTGTGCACTTGTACACATCATCACTGACCTTCGTCAGTCACACTGGGGTAAGATTTATACTCAGCCCTGAGGATATTGACCCTCAGAGAAGTCAACTGTGTCGCCCAAAGTCAACAGTAAGGGAGGAGAGACCAGGGAGGGGCCCAGTCTCGGGTCTGCTGGATGCTGTGATTTTGCTTCCATGAAGGATGCAGCTGTGCCCAGGGTAGAGGCTTGGATGTAGGGGAGAAGATAGCATTATCACACCCTCAGTCTGGGCTGGTCCTGAAGGATGCCCAGATGTAGTTGGACAGAGTGGGATGCCCCCAGGGTGGGAGACCCCATGTAAGGGCTGGGTCGGATGAGGCGAGGGGCCTAGGCCTGGGCCTGGGTCTAGAACACAGGAGCAGAGGCTCCTGCATCAGAGTCAGCTGGGTGAACAACCTACTGGGTGGGTTTTGGGTTCTTCACGTGAGCCATGGAGTCAGAGTTGTTTGGAGCCGACACCAGGGGGCTGGGGTTCTGGCTAAGTCCTTTGTGGGATCCTGATGATCCCTACACGTGTGAGGACCCCTGCCCGTGGTATGTAGGCTGAGCACCCTCCCCCAGCGCCTGGTCGACATCCCCAGCTAGGCACCATATACTGGTGACTGCACACACTGCGTCCCCAATCGGCTGTGGAGCTGTGGTTCCGGGGTGCCTCTGGAAGAACCCCGCTTTTTCCACGGCCGCACGACACTCATCCCAGGGCGGATGGCCAGCGATCGTGGTCTTCACAGCACAAGACGAGAGGCTTCGGAGGACCTTCAGTGAGCCTGAGTCTGTGGGAGCCTGGTTCTGTCATAGGAAGGAATCTAGTGAAAGGGCGCCTGTCACCCCTGCCACCTTTTAAAACGCATCCGTTTATGGCTTCTCCTCCCAGGGACCCTGTGTGGTGCATGTTGGCTTCCTCAGCTAAGAGAGGGAATGACAGTCTCGATGATGGCGATTCACCTGTCACAGTCACGGACAGCGGATGAGCTCATTTTTGGGTGGTGGTAGCTCCAGAGCAAGATGTGTGCTGGAGAGGACCCCAAGACAGCTCTGGCAGGGCTGGTGGGTGGCAGGAGGGACACCTAGGCAAAAGGGCCTTGGTTCTGGTCTCGCCTCCACTGTGAAGCAGCTGGGCATCTCTGCAAGCCCAACCCACTGCCTGGTTCCTGAGTCTGGGGCAAAGTGAACGATGATTCCGTCTTCAGGGCTGACTGACCAGGTGCAGGGGCCGCGCAGGCAGGGGATCTGGTCTATGCTTATTGTCCCTGCACTGGGCTGGGATGGGTGGCTCAGCACTCGGCAGAGAGGCAAGCAGGGCGCCTCCCCACTGCACCCCTGTGCTCTGCACACAGCGCCTGCGCTCTCCTGGCAGGAGGAGCTGTCCACACCTCGGGCCCTGGTGGGATTCGATTAAATCCAGGTAACAGTGAGGCTGCTTGAAAGGGGCCCAGGCCTCAGGGCACAGATGGCGCTTGGCTGTGTGAGGTCAGTGGGCTCTGGGTGGGAACCCTGAACCCCTTGCCAAGCAGCGACAGGCCAGCAGGGCATAGGGACCGGGAACAGAGCAGAGCCAAGGCCCCCTTCTGTCTGCCTTAGCCTCCTTGCGGGCCCTGACTCACCTCCTTCCTGCGGCAGCCTCCACCCTCTGGGGCCTCTGCTCCCTCCCTGGCTCCGTCTTTCTGCTTAGCACACATTTTCTTTCCCTCCTTTCCTTCCTGCTCTTTTCTGTGTGGTGCTGGAAACCCAACCCAGGGCCTGGTGGACACAAGGCAGGAGTTCTGCCACCGAGCCAGCCCCAGTACACATTTTCTAACCTCTATTTCGCACACTTTGCTTGGTTTACTCCGCAACCCCCTACCCAGTGTCAGGTTCTCAGCATGGGGACGGTGACAATATCTGTTGTGCTCGCTGCTACAGCATTCACAGAGCCCAAAGCAGAGCCCAGCATGGAGGAAGTGCTCAGGGACTGTTCAGTGAATTCTCCATCATTTTGGCTTAGAGGAAAAGGGGCGAGATGTTGGCGTCGCCACTCTGGACTGTACTGAGGCCAAGGCAGTGGCGCTGGAGATTAGGGGAGGCTGCTGGGGGCAGAGGCCAGATGTCTGCCTAGCAGGGAGGTGACAGCTGCTGGTGTCCTGAAGTCTCCCGACAGCTGCGCACTGGGTCAGCTGCTCCCAGTGCCTTGAGAATGACGTGCACTTGACCGCAGTCTACCTTTGAACTCAGGGCCTGTGCAACCTCTGATGGCTCTGGCTCACCAGCCTCTCAAGGTGCCTGCTGTCCACCAGGTGTGAGCTGCCTGGAGACAGCAGAGCTGGCTCAAACCCCACTGCCTGTTTCCTTGGGAGCCACTCAGGACTTCTTTTCCCTCCTCTCCCTCCCTCCTGCCCCTTCATCAGGTGGCTTCAGGGAGTGATGGGGACAGCAGGACAAAGTGGGGAGCACGTGGATGTAGATGCTGCAGTGTTAGCAGGCTCGGGCCCAGGCCCTAGGTACTTCTTCAGAAGAAGAGCAGAGCAGAAGGCTGGGGACACGTGCTTCAGAGACCCTTCCTTGGTGCTCACTCCCCTATCCCCTGCTCTTCCTGGGTGACTGCGACAGGTCCTCGGAGGAGGGGTACCTCACAAAACCTATCCTTCCCTGAAGTGTCTATCATGGAGCCAGAAGAAGCGCTTGCCAAAGTGAGGCCCACAGACCACCACCACCCTCAGCTCTAGCCAGTGTGCGCATGTGCAGGTGTCTGGGCCTTCTTCCTGGACTCCTAGGGTCAGAATTCATGGGCTGGTGTCTTGGCACCTGCAGGCTGCTGTGACAAAAATGCCATAAGTAGGTGGCTAACCAACAACACAATTCTTGTTTCATTTTGGTCGTGAGGATTGAACCCAGGGCCTTTAGACTGAGGCTCATCCCCAGAACTTTTATGTTCTTTTGACACAGGGTCTCACTAAGCTGCTAAGCTACCCAAGCTGGGCTCAAACTTTAGATCCCCTGCCTCAGCCTCTTAGAATACAGAGATTGTCGGAATGCACCTCCATGCTGTTTAAACAGCACAACTTCCTGCCTAAAGTTCTGGGGGCTACGAACTGTGAGAATGAGGTGCTACCTAGTGAGGGCTGCGGTCTGGCGCGTGGGCGACGTCTTCTTGTGGAGAAGCGTGGATGGGCTCCCTGGGATCTCGCACAATGGCCGGTAATCCTCAGCACATCCCCAGTACCCTTCAATTCCCACATTGCTTATTGGGTTTCAGTGTACACATAGGGCATTACTCAGGCCATAGCCTGGGTGACGCGGAGTCTGTACTGTCACTTCCTTGTGTCAGAGGCTCCCAAGATCAACCTGAGAGCAATAGGGAGTTCCAGGCCTGTCATTGGCACTCTGGGAGGCTGAGGTCAGAGAGTCACAGTTCAAGTCCAGCTAGGGTGATTTAGTGAGAACATGTCTCAACATATATTTAAAACAAAGACTTGGGGCTGGGGAGATAGCTCCGAGGCACAAGTGCCTGCTGGGCAAGTGCAAGGTCGTGAGTTCGAACCCTGGTCCCACCAAAAAAAAATAAAAATAAAAATAAATAAAATAAAATAAAACAAAGACTTTAAGAAAAGGTCTTAGGGGTGTGCAAAGGTCCTGGGTTGAATACATGACAACACACACACACACACACACGGAAGCATGTGTCAAATTTTGGGCTTACTAGTTCATTATGAGCCCTCCCAGGACTCAGCGTGGTACCCATGGCTGAATTTGCTGAGGAGAAATGGTGCAGAGTGTGCTCAGTGACATGGGTATGGCACAAGTGTGAACAAAATTCAAGCTCCTGGGGCCCAGCAGGATGGCTCAGCGGTCTAAAGCGCCTGCTTGGGAAAGCTTAGGTGGCTTCAGGGACCACAGTTCAATCCCCGGCACCACATGCTGCGCCAGCCCTGCCCTCAGGGCAGGCTGAGCTGGCCATAAAAATAAATAAATAAACAAACAAAAGTTCGGAAACAAGAAAAAAATTTCTTAAAAAAAAAAAACCCTCAACCTCCTAGAGTCTTCTCTTGGGTACACGGGTGCACTCTGTCCCTCCAGCAAGGGGGAGTGACAAGGTGTGTGAAGCGTCACCTCCCAGACTTGGCACCAGGAGCCGGTCTGCCGGGCACTGCTGCCTGGCACATCCCCAGATGCCAAGTCCCCAGAGGCAGAGCAGGTGCTCAGCAGCCACCACATTGCTGCACCAGCTACACGGGCACCGTGAGTCACTCTCGCCTGCAGAGATCTGTGTCCCCAGATGCCAGCCAAGGCCTGCCTTGTAAATGGAGCTTTGAAGGATGCACCCTGCCCTGCCTGCTGAGCCTTGCTGCACCAGGCCCTTCCTCCCCAGGGAACCCTGCGTGCTTTAAGAGATGGAGGCTTATTCATAGGTCTGGTGGGAAAAGTTGAGGCCAAGCAGCTCTGCCTGTGACACTGCGTGACTTGCGACACGGGGCTCGATTGCTCTGGGCCTGAGCTCCTGGTTTGCATCACTGAGGGTGGTCCTCAAATCCCCTCTCCTCTGGGGACAGTTTGGCCATTAGGGGTGGGTCATGGGGCTGAGGGAGACTCCAATCCTGCCCTCCCAGGAGAGCTCTCTGGAGTCAGGCATATAGGACACCAAAAGGAAAGTCCCTGCTCTGCAGAACCTGTGACCTGGATGAGCCCAGTGTCCTTGTTTAAAAGGAGCATTCTTGTCTAAGATGGAAAGAAAGATTGCTAACGTGGGAAAAGGCAGCAGCTAGTCTTTTTTTAATTAGAATGTTCTTATTTTTTTTTCTCTTGTTTCAGAACTTTTGTTTGTTTATTTATTTTTATGGCGGCTCCACCTGCCCTGAGGGCAGGACTGGTGCAGCATGTGGTGCTGGGGATCGAACGGTAGCTGCCTGCAAGAGCTTTAGACCACTGAGCCATCCTGCTGGGCCCCATGTGGCTAGTCTTGAATGAGCAGTGAACATGCTGTAGGTAAGTCACCCAGCTGTGTCTCTGCCCCTGCTCTCTTCCACGGATGATACTCAGCACGGACACTGCATTTGCCCTACCATGAAGGCCCCAAGCCTCTTGATGTGTAGATTTACACCAGCGGTATCTCAGCCCTGGGTAGAGGAAGGAACCACTGGAGATGCAGGGCTAGCTCTGTCACAATCCTGCCTGATGATCCTGAAATGCCCTCATGGTTTTTTTCCTCTGAAAAATGCAGAGAATAATTCTGCTGCGGATTGCACCACGCTCTGGATTCCTTCCTGCTCCATCTTGCTCCAGAGCCACCTCTGTGCTGAGGATCTTTGTCCAGCATTTCTCTGAGGACATCCCCTGAGCATCTCCTGGTGGTCCCCGGACTGGAACAGCCTGCTGAGCCTTGGTTATAGCCACCAGACATGCCCCCTCTGGCTTCCCCAAGCTGGCAGTGGCTTCCCATCTTGGCCCCCAGCCTCTGTACACCTTAGAAGATCTTTGAGACCGGAAATTCTATCATCAGCTGCCATTCCTCCAGCTGTTCTTTGGTTCCCAGCTGCCTGAAAGTCACTCAAAGTGCTGCTGGAGCCAAAATTCCGAGAACATGAAGAAGCAGGTTAATTTTAGGGCCTGTGGTAATGAGCAGGAGTCCTCTCTGCAGGTTGTTTGGATAAATGAGTTAATTTTGTCCAAGCGCCAGATGTCTTGGGGACTTTGGTGCTGAGTGTGTACATATGTCTTGGTGGGAAGAAGGTCCCACACAGGCAGTGCTCTGGGACCCGTGGGGAGCCCGGGAAGGAGGCTGTGTACTCAGTACTGTGGCTAACGGTGCTAATAATGGTCTGCTGGTAGCCGGGCATGCTGGTGCATGCCTATAATCCCAGCACTCAGGAGGCTGAGGCAGGAGGATCGGTGCGAGAGCCTGGACTACAAAAGTGAGCTCAAAGCCAGCCTGAACTGCATAGTGAGACCTTGTCTCAAAAAGACAATAATAATAATAATAATAATAATAATAATAATAATAATAATAATGGTCCGCTGGCCATTGCCAGTAAAGGTGCTTTGGGAGCGGGACCTGCATGCCCTGGAAAACCATGCCAGCTGCTTAGAGCTGGGAGTAGTGGTGCAGGACCCCAGGGCCTCTCTGGAGCCCAGAGTAGTGGGGTTGAGTGTGGCCTGAGTGACTCCAGCCTGAGTGGGGACGAGGGCAGGGCTCTTGCCCTGCGACTGCCAGCACTGACTGCTGGGTTCGAAGCCAGCGGTGCGCTGAGTGAGCTGCATGACACACGACGGTCCCTTGGCCTTTCTGAGCATCAGTTTCCTCATCTGTGTTGGAAACAGCGACCTCTCCCTCTCCACCTTTCTGAGTAATGAATGGAGTACATGTGCCAAGGACCTGGGAAGTTCTGGAATCTACTAGAAGCTCTGTGGCCACTGTCTTCTTTTTCCTTTTTCATAAGCTCAGAGGTTGCTGTCATGGTATTTAAAATATTTTTAAACATTTTTCACTGAAGTCCAATGTACACATAAAAAAGCGCATGACTTATTTTTTTCTTAATTTAAAATTTATTACAACTCTTCCAGGGCTGGATACGTGACTAAATCTTGACATAAACCTAAGACTTGCTTTTATTGCTTTTAAATAGCATTTTAAAATGATTTCAAAATCACTGAAAATTGTCAAGTTGCAAAAACAGCCAAGAAAGTTCCCAGGCATGCAGCCTCTCCCAGCGGTTCCATATGTGGCCCGCAAGGTGGAGGTTAATACAATATGAAAAGCCAAGCTGAGCAGTGCCCATGCCCCACCCTTGTGCAGCGGGCACATTTCTTAAACTGGACACAGCCCTGTCATTGGCACCGACACAGAGAGAGCATCGCCAGCAGCGCCCAAGCCCCCCTTGATCCTCTTCCACGGGAGCACTCTGTGAACATGGAGTGACACACCTGGCCCTCTGCCTCTGGCCTCTTCTGGCCTGTACGGTGTGTCACGGTGACAGCTGCTGACCAGCTCCTGCGGCTAGACAGGCAGAGCCCCGCTGTGAGAGCCAGAGGAGTTGTCCTCAGGGGTGTTCTGTGTGCAGGACACTGTGAGGACTCAGCTGTGTTCTCCAGATTTGCACACCGATGTCCTAACTCTCAGGACCTAGGACTGGGATTCTGTCAGGAAAGAGTGGAGGGAGAGATGGAAGCTCAGGGCACCTCAGGCCTCATCCACCCTGTCCCACCCTTTCTCCCTGGAGATGGACACAGTGCTCAGGGTTGTGGGATTCAGTCAGGCCACCAATTTCCCTGAGCTTCTCTTCTTTCTGCAGAGCTGGGGCAAGGTGGCCCCTGGGGAGCCAGTCATGCCACTCAGTGAGTGTAGTGGTCCCAGCAGACTAGGAAGCTACTGGGACATCTTCCTGACCTTCATCCTTTGCAGCAGCTGGAGAAGGGAGGGCGCTTTCACACTAGGTGAGCTGGAATGCAGGAGGCGAGGAGACCACCGAGGCTGGAGGGTCTCTGCTGAGTTTGCGCATGTGTCCTGTGGGACGCGGAGCACAGGTGTGGAGGAAGCGTGGCTGAGACAGGCAGCGTGACTGAAACAGAACTCAGGCTGGGGATGGTAGGGAAATGTCCAGTGTGGCCAGAGGACAGCTCTGTTCCCTCTTCTGCACCTCACTGGGCGAGCTCCAGTCTCACTTGTCACATAGGGGCATTGCCTGGTCCAGCATAGGGCTGCGCTGTGTGGGAAACCGGCACTCAAAGCTGAGTGGCTCACGCCAGTGAACCTTCGTATCTCTCCCATGTCCCACAGGTCATTGTGAACCTGAGGCTGGTAGGGTGGAATCCTAGGCCGCTTGTCCCAGTGGGACACGTGATGGTGGCAAAGGAAGTCCTCCGAGCCAGCACATGTGAGGCTACTGCTTACAGGGGGCCCACTGGCTTTGCGTTGGGCTCAGTAGCCCATGTGGCTGTGACCGGCATCGGCGGGGAGGTGGGAGATGTGTGCGTCTTAGAGGACATTGACCCTTAACTCACAGCGTAGTGGGGAGGAAGTAATCTAGCCCATCACACTCAGAAGGAAGGACTTTCTCCCTAGGGAGGGAACTCTCTGGAGGTTGACCTCAGGGATCTTGTCTTCGTCTTGAATATCCCCTGGGAACATAGCTGCCTCGCTGGGGCTACTGGCTCTCTCTGCCTCACCCTGCTGGTTGAGAGAGAAGGGGGGGGCAGAGAGACCCTGACTTGGACAACTGGTAGACCTAATTCCTGCAGTCAGAGCCTAGGAGACAAAACTTAGCAACAGACCAAAACAAAACCCACCTGGAGTTAAGTGCTGCCTCCGCCTCTTAGTGGCTGTGTTACCTCAAGCAAACCTTTGCCTCTGTAAGTCTCATGTTCATTGTGTAACATGCATGGGTGTCCAGCACTTTGCTCCTCGGTTCTAGGGGATGCAGGGCAGAAGGTGGAAGTACAACCGCAGCCCACCCTCAAAGCATGGAGTGTATTTTACTGTCATTATGCTAGGGTGCTGTTAGGTCTGGGTACACAGTGGTCTTGCCTGAGTGCCACAGCTTGCTGTACTTTTGAGTGTAGCCCAGGGAAGGGTATGTTCTGGGCCACACTCAGCCTCTTAGCTGGCTGGTTGCTGGGGCTACCAAGCCCCTCCCATTCTCTAGCTGGGGACACGAACCCCAGAACATGTTGTCTGGGTTTGAGTCTGGTGCCTCTGACCACTCAGCCATCCTGACATCTTCTTGTTGCCTAGGTTGGCCACATGTCAAGGCCTCGTGTGGATCCTGGCTACTGCCCAAAGCCAGAGCCTCCAACGCCATGTCCCCTCTAGGGGCTATCCTTCCCACAGGCACCAACCATCTGGCCCTAGGAGAGGGGGCAAAGGGTCCTTGAGGGCTGCCAGGGATATACCTGGGTGTGGTGGGCATCGTGATCTGACACTGAGACTGGCAGTGAATTCACACACTTGGCCTAGCGTGGCTCAGACCTGCTGGCGCACTGCAGTAAAACCGCCTTCAACTTAATATATGCTAATTAGATTTTAATGGGATTCAGATTTCCAGCAGTAGTGCGGTGTTAGCCGTGGTAAGTTATAATCATATCTAATTGGTAATTCTAACATAACAAATTTCTTGGATAAATTATTCTTAGTTAATAGTCCCCCAGGAATAACCTCAACACACACACACTTACATGGACATGCAGGCTGCTCACACACATATCTATCTTAGGGGAAACGGACAAAAAAGACCAAGCAGAAGCAGGGTCACAGGGAAGCAAAGGTGTTCCCGAACGCTTGTGTCTTTCAGGGCCTCCACTGGAGGCCTGGACTGAGCCCCCAGACTCCTTAGAAACAGTGCCCAGAAGAATGCCAGGGCCTGGTGACGCGTGCAGAGGAGCTCAGGCTGCTGTCTTGGAAGTGAGCTCTGACCCAGGCAGTGGCAAAAGCAGGAGCCTGCAGGTTCAGATCCTGGCCCCTTGGAGTGAGCGCTCTGTCCTTGGGGGCCACCCTGGCCACAGTGAGGGCAATCCTAGAGCTGCACTTGCAAGGGCTGATGGGATGGGTCCCTCCTGAATTCAGAAGCAGTCCCTGTGGGTGTGTCTACTGTGTCTGTCAGGGAGGCAAGTCACCACCCTCAGCCCTGGCTGGCCTCCATCCTGGTGTATCAAGCTCAGACGCAGATGCCAGCTCAGGGCCTCGCTTGCTGCGTGACCATAGGAAACTGACACAACTTCTCTGAGCTTCTGTTTTCTTGTCTGTAGGGTAGAGGCAATGCTTCTGGAAGGTTGTGAAGATAAAAAAAATATGATACAAGCAAGTTCTTAGCAGAGTGCCTGGCACCTGGGGAGTATCTGGTTAATGGTAAAAGTTCCTGAATAGACAAAAACTGATACTTATGCAAATTCCTCTTTCTTTTGGATGGAGATGGCGTTGGTGCCAAGGACAGAACCCAGGCCTTTGCAGAGTCACATCCTCAGCCCCACTGTCCCCTACTCCCTTTGCAGCATGGTCTTGCTAAGTGGCTAAATTGCCCCAGCTGGGAACACTGACATTTAACTTATCACAGACACCCTGTAAGTTGTGTCATTATCCCCATTGTACAGTTGGGAAGATTGAGTCAGAGATGGGACCAGGGTCTGGGTCCAGGTTTGAGCATAAAGCTGATGTAATATTGTCCCTTGTCACCACCTTCCTACATTCCAATTCTCATCCAAAAAAAAAATCCCTAAATGGGGGGTGGCCTAAACCCCAACATGTTTCCCATGAACTGGAGGCTACTGCCCTGCCCACGGTGAGGGCCAGCTTCCCAATGGCTCTCTTCTCTGTGTCCCCCACAGCAAGGTCCCCCTGTGGCATTGTAGAGGGCCATTGATCCCACATGGGTGGCATCACTGCTTAGAGGCCCTGTAATCACTTCCCATGGGCCCCACTTTTTAACATGATCACCTTGGGAGTCAAGATTTCAATGCACAAATGGGGGAGGGGCATAGACACTCAGACTCCACTGTTAGCCACTGGCTGGGGCCACCCTGTCCTTCTGCCCTCTCCCTCACTGCAGGGCCTCAGAGGAGGTCACAAGGACCATGGAAGCAGAGCCTCGACGTAGCTCATGTGGTCCTTGCCTCATCCTACCCTCAGAGCTCTCTGGGGTCACCTGCGGTGCATGAGCTTGTGGCACTTTCCCTGGCTCCAGGGACTTTGCCTGGGTCTCAGTGGCCAGCCAGCTGTGTGTCCTTAAGGCTCCCCCATAGGCGCAAGCCACTCTGTCCAATCTGCCAATGGTGGTGTAGCCCCAGGTGTGTGCAAGGCAGGACCCTTGAGGCCCAAGGGGACAAAGCCCCAGTCTTCTGGGCTGGTACACAGTGGGGGCTCCTCCTTGGTCTGTCCCATTGTGCTCCCTGGATCTTCTCCCACATAAACTGTGTGTACCCAAATGCTTGTCCAGGGTCCATGCAATGATTATGTTGAGTTGCGCCCATTGACTGGCTTGTGGCTGGCTGTGTTGGGGCAGATCATGGAGGCGTGGTCTTGCTGGCCATGCAGAGCACCCTTCCCTGCCCAGCGCTGCTGCCCTGCTCTCTTTCCCAGCTGCTATGGAGCTAAGGGTCTCTGCTCCTTTCTGCTACCATAGTTCTGCTTTGGAACCAGGTGACCAAGGACTGAATCCTCCCGAACCAGGAGCCTTAAGCCTTCCTTCCCTTAAATTGCCAGGGTGTTGGGTATTATGTCTCAGGGACCGGAGAACTGTTTTGGGGAAACCTGAGCCAAGACACTCAGCTACTTCAGGCTCTGGATTCTTTGTGTTTGGCACACAGCATGACCCGCATCAAGACAGCAGGAAACTCTGATCATGGAGCTGCCACATCAAGCTGTGTGGTCTCAGGGCAGGGACCCACCACTCAGAGCCTGTACCTGCCCATCTGTACAGGGAGCAGCAGGGCTCAGAGTTGGCAAACAGTTAGTGCTTAATGAATGCTATTTCTTTTCCAGGTAGTTGAATCCCAACGGTCTCACCTGAGTTCCAGACCTATGGGTGCTGACATGGGTATCCCTCCTGCCCCTTGGGCACTAGCACTAGGGTGTCAGTGCTACCTGCCCCAAGTAGTGTGAGTAACATAAAGGGGGCAGAAAGATACTGTTAGGGTCCCTTGTTTTTGTTTTCTTATATGGTCCATGAATTGTTTTCTGTGGTGCCACCCTGCCTTGGATCCAGCTGATTATGGACTGAACCCTCCACAAACGGTGAGCTAAACACACCTTTTGCCCTTTAACTTTGGGAGTCAGGTATTTCCTCTTAGCAATGAAAAGAAAGTCATTAACACAGACCTTCTCAGGCGAGTGCCGTGAGCTTGGGCTTCCCACTTTGTAGAAGGGGAAGTAGAGGCACAGAGTAGGTCAGGGTGGCAGTCACAGAGACTGTGGCCAGCAGAGCTGATGGTGACACGGTAATGGCAGATGCACCCCGGAGTGGAGGGCTTGGTGCTTAATGGCTCGGGCATGCTCTCCGAATGGAGAAGGCCTGAGCTCTCCGCATGGGGGATAAAGGACTTCTGGAAAGACTGTCCCTGAGGCCAGAGCAGGAAGGTCCCTGGAGATTGCCAGCCTGAGTGCTAGAGAAAAGGACAGCATAGAATGACCTCTCCACATGCCCTGTACCTGTAGCGCTGGGGACTCCAGGCCCATGGGATGTGCAAGGGAGCCATGGGACAGAGGCTTGGGAGCCTGAGGTGGGGACTGTGAACCCTGAGAGTCCAGGGTTTCTGCGCCAAGAACCACAGCAGCTGGACACGGGCAGCTGCCAAGGCTGAGCCCAAGGTCAGGTGCGGCCAGCCGTGCGGCTGGCTGTGAGCGCTGGCATTTGGGCCTGTCGACTGTGATTGGGCCGCTTGGAAAAAATGGCTGTATTTTGCACATCTATTGCCTTCCACCCATCACTCAGGGCTGTCGACCGTCCCAGAGGAGGCCAAGGGTGTAATCACTGACATAACAATTTAAGTGCTTTGTGGAAAACTCCCCTGCTCCTGTCTGGCTGCGGCTCCACCTCCCCGTTCTCTCCCTCACTCCTGCCTCTCCTTAAACCTCCAACTTCCTTTCAGTGCTGAATGCGGTCCCTTCCTGCCTCCCTAGAGCCTGAGGTTTCTCTCCCAGGAGTCTTGCCCCACAAACCCCTCTCCTTCCCCTTCATCTTCCATCTCCACAGCCCTTGAAGAGCCTTTCTCTCCCCTTCCCAGATCCACAACACCCCCACAGCCCTGGGTGCCCCCCCCCCCGCCCCATCTCCCTCACAACCCAACCCCTCCTGTTCCCTCCTGCCTTGCCAGCCCCTCCCCTGTCACTCACCACTCTCTTCCCTCTGCCTCTCCTACTTCTGCCAGCAAGGCAAAGCTTCCCAGTGGTCTTTGTGCCCACCTGGTTACAGGCACACATGGTACCCACAGGGATCAGGGCTCCTTGGCACAGCAGTCTGGAGGTGGCTGGCCAAGACCGCAGCAGGAAATCTGTAGGGTGTGGGCTGCACACTGGGACACATCGGGGAAGAGCCCCAGTGAAGATGGAGCATCCAGGACCTACCTGGCCAGCCCCAACAGCCCCGGCCTGTGTGTGCCTCAGGTGACCACATACACGGGGCCAGAACCCAGGGCCTTCCTGAGTTGGAGACCTGCAGCTTGTGGCCTGGCACTCAGGAGACTGCCAGAGCACCTGACCAACAGGGCTACTGTGCCGGCTGCAAGGTCCCTACTCCCTGGAGGCCTGGTGACCCTCACCGCTTCAGAGCACCTCTCGCATCTTCTTCATAGTCTCTTCCAAAATCTGGGTCACAGGATTGCAGATCTTTCTCCCCAAGTCTGTCATTCTTCATGCTGGGGCTGTGTAGGGCAACGCCTGCCCAGCCTGGTCTGTGTAGCATAAACCAACCACCGAGTGACTGAATAGCTAGGCATCTTCTTTATGGGCTGAGCACTCTGTTTCTCCTCCCTTGTCTCTTCCTCCAATCCTAGGCTAAAAATCTTCAAATTCAGAGCCAAGAGCTGATGGCCGCCCCATCCACGGTGGCCCTCAAGCCTCCCAGCTGGCCCCCTCCAGGCGTATCCCCTGCCGCTTTACACGGTTCATTCACTTGCTGCCGAGGTATTAATGCACTTCAGGGGTCAGCGGAGCCCAACGACTACACTCTTAATAGGGCAAAGCAACTCCAATTTCACACCTCCATGAGCTTTCTGCTATTAAGGCAAAGAGAGAGAGAGAGAGAGCAAACCAGTGCTTCAAAAACTTCTTTTGAGAAATAGACAAAGGCCTGGTGCAACAGAGGCTGACGCAGAACTGCTGCAGACCGCATAGAGAGCAGCTGGCCGGGTAAGCAGAGCTTTGGGGAAGAAGGAGGTAGGCTGAGATGCTGGTAGTGGGTGTGGTCGTTCTGGGTGGTCTGGCCTGGGTGTCCGCATAGGGAAGTCACCTGAGGGTCTGTGCCACTGAAAGGCGTGGCCTTCAGTACTGCCTTTGTCTGGCAGGATGCAAACCCATGAACGGTTGGACAGAGGACTTATTTCTTGTATATTTAAAAGACAAATTGCTGCAAGGAGGCATCGGGGCTTGAGGAAGTGTACAAATGGCACATGAGAAACCAAGATCGGAAGACATCAGGGTCAGAAAGCAAGGCTGCTGTGGACGGCACCAACAGCACTAACTCTGCTTCCTTGACTGTATTCACACATCAGGCATCCTGACTCTCTCGTCACGAAAGGGCTTTGGTGTCTCCATCCCCTGTATCAGGACGTGGTTTATGACTCACACTGGCCATGAAGATGCACTGAAAATGACAGTGTGCCAGCTCTTCTAGGCTGCAAAGAGGCCAGCGGATTTCAATTCTCTTCTCCTTCCATGGGCAAGCGTGGGGCATTGCACCAAAGACCAGCTCTGCAGACTGAAGAGGGAGCCCCATCTAGGTCAGCCAAAACTGGCCCACATCACCCACTGCCCACAGGCCAAAGGGGCAACCAAGCAACTGTTGCTCAAAGCCATTGCACTATGGGCGTATTTGTTATACAGCATTGATAGCTGACACAAGAGCCATGGGATATGCATCTATTTGCTCTGTGGAATTCATTAAACTCCTTGGCCCTGGTGAGTGGCTAATAAATATGTCTGAGTAATGGCCATAGTTTTGGAGGCTCCAATACAGCTATTTACCTTTTCTCCAAATCCATGCGTACTCATCCCACCTTTAAGCCTTTCTCCATGCCGCTTTCCTTGTCTAGAATATTCTCCTCCCTTCTTTGCCTAGGCAGCCTCTACTCATCCTTCACAGAGCTCAGGCATGTGATTTCTTTGGCCTCTGATCCACTGCTCTCACCCTGTAAAGTAAGTCTGTATGCCTTCGTGGCTGTGGGGACTGGTGGTGGCTGTGCTGAGCACTCCTCACTGTGGGCTCCTGTTCTCATGTTCTGGCTTGCTGTTCTGTGGGATCTCTGAGAATGGACTCTTATTCATCAATAGCCTGGGTACCCAGCACAGTGCCAGGGCCACTGAGATCTTGGGAAGATGATCATTCATTCATTCATTCATTCATTCATCCATCCATCCATCCATCCATCTATCCACCCACTTAGTAAATAGTTTTGAGCATCTTCCATTTGCCAGACTAATCTGAGATTCAAGGATACAGCCTTAAACGATGCACACATGGTCTCTCTGCTCACAAGGCTAATATTTTGTGCAGGGTAGGAGGACAAAACCATCAATGAATACATAAAGAAGGAGGAAAAACAGCAGGTAGTGATGTGCGTTGAGAACTAAAGGTGGCGTGTTGGTCACGAGGTCCCTCTGAGGAGGTAGGGGTTAAGCTGCCTACTGAGTGACAACGGGGAGTGAGCCACACAGACAGCCAAGGCCCTAGGGTGGGAAGCAGGATGGAGAAAGAGAGGAAAAGAAAAGGCAAGTGTGAATAAAACGGGGGGAGGGTTGGAGACAGACAGACAGACAGACAAAATTAAAGGAGTAGGCAGGACCAGAGCCTATTTAATTTTTTATTTTGGAAATACGGTCTTGCTACATAAGCCTTGCCTCAAATTCCTGAGCTTGAGCAATCTTCCTGCCTCAGCCTCCTGAATGCCTGGTATCACAGACACATGGTATTACACCTGACTTCTTGTGTGACTTGCGAAGGATTTGGACTTATGTCCTATGTGGTGGGAATCCATTGGAGGATTTTGAGTAGAAAGGCACCGTGGAATGATTTTTTTTTTTCTTTCTCAGTGCTGGTGACGAAACCTAGGACACTGTGCCTGCTGGCTACGGGCTGCATCACTGAGATATTCCTGCAGCCCCATGTTTAAAAGGACCCTGGCTGCTATGGAGACTGAACCGTGATGGTGGTAGGCTGTGGATCTGCAGACCAGAAGAGAGACATGGTCAGGTGTCCAGGCACAGAGTGGCTTGGTCTAGCTTGTGCAGTGGGCAGCGACAGAAGTGATGACTCAGGGTGAGTTTGGCAAGGACAGCCAGTCAGTGTCGGATTGGATGCAGAGGGACGAGAGAGGGCAATAAACCAAAATGGAATCAAAATGCTCAGCCCACACGACCGGACAACCAGGTGGCACATTCCCCAGGGAAGGGAAGGCCGGGTGCAGAACCTGTTCCAGAAGCAACCTGTGTGTTAGGTGTTGCCACAGCATGTGCATTGGATTGCCAGTGGCACAGGCATCTGTAGGAGGGAACTGAACCTGAATCTGGGATTCCAGCAAAATTTAGGAAGGCTACAATTTGGGCCAGTGTGGAAACTAATCAACTTGGGCATTCAGACCCTGACTTGGCAGGAGCTGAAGGACTCACTGCATTGCTATGCGAGCAGTAGCTTGGTCCCAGCTTGGTGTGTCTGGCCCTGAGGTTGTGTAGGCTTCTGAGTCCACGTTATGGCTTCTGATTCTATATACATCTGCATGTAAGCCTACAAATACGTGAAGAAATGCTCCACATCGCTAGCTATTCATGAAATGCAAATCAAAACAACACTTAGATACCATCTCACCCCAGTAAGGATGGCTATCATAAAGAAATCAACCAGCAACAAATGCTGGAGAGGCTGTGGGGAAAAAGGAACCCTTCTCCACTGCTGGTGGGAATGCAGATTGGTGCAACCATTATGGAAAGCAGTGTGGAGGATCCTTACAAAACTAGAATTGGAAGTT
>PVJA010015139.1:31652-46112 GCA_004027025.1 Myocastor coypus | reverse complement strand
GGGAGGGGAGGGGAGGGGAGGCATAGAGGAGTCAGCTGCAGAGCACAGCACACGCCGTAATCCTGAGTCAGGAGGCTGGGGCAGATCACCGCAAAGTGGGTGGCCAGCCTAGCGGTAAGATCACTCTCTGAAACAGTAAAAGGACACGGGAGAGGGAGCTTTGTGAGCCGGTGAATGTGCAGCATGTGTGCCCAAGACCCTAGGTTCAATTCCAGCACCGTGAAAGAAGAAGAAAGACAAGGATAGAGACAAGCAGAGGAAATGGAGAGAAAGAAGGAAAAGGGGGAATAAAACAGTTTGCTGTCTGTGGAAAAGAAAATATAATGCTTAAAATAACTATTAAATTATATGGCACCAAAAACAGGGGTTTTAAGGGTAGGAGAAATATATTTTTATATTAAAGAAATCTATTTTGTGTAAGGAAGGCGCCCTGCCTAGTCTGGACTCTCCCCAGCCGGGCACGTGCTTGGCACAGCAAGTTGCTCCATCCCAGGCTGAGCCACAACAAGGGTCACAGGGTGGGTTGCATCTGGGTGTATCCAGGGTGGGCCCATCGCGTCACCAGATCAAATACATAATAATTCTGGACAATGAGGGAAAAAAAGAAATCTAAGCAATAAAACAATGGTATAAAATGTCAAAAGATCTGTGCACCTATGTTTATAGCAGCACAATTTGTGATCACCAAATCTTGGAAACAACCAAAATGCCATCATCTGAAGAATGGTTGAAAGGATGTGGTATTTTTATACAGTGGAATATTACTCAGCTATAAAGAATGATAAACTAGAAGACTTCATATATAGGTGAAATGTATGTTAAACATATACTCATCAGTGAAATAAACAAAACCAACATATGCAAATATATAGTCTCCCTAGTATAAGAACTCAAAAGAAGAAAAATAAATAAATAAATTGGGGAGGGGGATACAGGAATCAAACTCAAGACCTGGGATTTTCTGCATTCTCAACCCCTATAAATTTTTTTTAGAGGAGTGACTCAAATACAAAATGCATCTGGAAGAGTTTAAAAAGTAAAGTTTATTGCATGTGTTAATGTTTAATGTTTTGACCAAACTTACATACCTGTATCTATTAATCTAAACTGATTTGATGATGAAAATATGTAGTACAACCACTGTTAAATTTTTGTTCTTGTTCTGAAATTCTGTACTATATGTACTCTTGCTTGTACTATATGTACTCTTGCTTCTACCTTTGTTTTTGCTATTTTTACTCCTTAAAATAAAATTTAAAAATAAAGTTCAGCAGTCTAATGCACCTGCTTAGGAAAGCTTAGGCCATCGCAGGAACCAAGATTCAATTCCCGGCAGTACATGCTGCAGCAGCCCCACCCCCAGAGCAGGCTGAGCTGACCATAATATAAAATAAAAATAAAAACAAAAACAAAAAATAAAATTTCAAAAGATAGTAGGAGAGTAACAATGGTTAGTACATTGCATATGATCTTCAAAGTAGTTGCTTATATTACAAATCACAGGTGTGAAATCAAAGAATAGAAGCATAAATCTTTCTTTTCAGTGAACTAATACATGTAATGGTCACTGGTCCACATTTGTAACCCAAGATACCCAACTCTCAAATGGTGACCAATGATAAATTCACTGATCACTCTTGACTTCATTCACTCATTCATCACTGATCCATGACTTGAGACAGCATCATTCACTGGCTTCTCTTTAACAGATTAAAAAATATCTGCAGAACACATTTTCTCTTTTATCCAATAGGTTCTTCCTTCAATAATGAAGGTTGTGTACTACGCAGAAACAGCCAGCAAGATTGCTGGCCTAAGTCAGATATAGGAATCTCATGTCAACCTCTGGGGTCTACATTCCTGAGAAGTTTTAATTCTATCAAACATTAATTGCCACAAATCAAGGTTTCATATAAAGTAGGATGTTAAAATTATTGAAAAATAATTCAGTGTAGTTTAACAGAGTAAATAAATATTGCAAAAGGGATCTACTTCTAAAACAAAACAGATACATGGCATTAACACCCCCTCATATTCTATAAACCCTCCCATTAATATTGTTTGCCATGTGAGGGGATCATTTTGCTAAAGAAAAATTGATTTAGCCACCCTGATCTGTTAGGTCATTGTATCTTAAACCCTTACTGGTTTGAAATAGAAAGTCCCTAGCACTTGTCATCTTCCTTATTGGGTCTTAGTACAGTTCTGCCAAACCTACTTCCCATTAATTATTACTGTACTCAAGGGCACAGTGATGGATTTGATGTCAGCTCCATAGAAGGGAGGGCAGAGCGCAGACTGTGTGCCGAAGCAAGCAATACATATGAACAAACACACCCATTCTCTCTGTTCTAGCCTCACAAACACACACATCTGCGATCTCAAAGAGTGGGGAAATAAAGCTGAGTTCTTTAAGAAGACTGAGCTGAAATATGCACTCTAAGTCAGAGTTATTTATAGATACAAGACCTCATTATCTCTGCAGAAGAAAAATTATCCAAAAGCTTATATGAGATAGAGCTCTATTTTGAATGTTATTCAAAAACTCCCTCTGGGAAAAAATTAAACTTCCTGATAAAATGTATAAGAAGTCTGTGATGAGGTTAATGAGTTTAGGACTTGTTCTGGTAATCCACCCTCCTCTTGACTTTCTGTAACTGTTAAGAAACATTAGTGCTATGGTCCACGAAGACCAGCTATTCACTCCCTTGTCTATAAAATGTGCTTATCAGGAGTGAGTCTTGGAAACCATCTTCAAAGCTCTTTTCCTGCCTTGCACCCTGGTCATAATTATAGCTGCTAACAACATTTTCGTTTTTAGAATTTCAAAACCCCATTATGGGATGATGCCATAGATAGTGTAGGATTCTTCTAGTGAAAAGACAAAGAAAAACAGTAATTGTAGTAACAAGTGGCACTTTATAAATATGTCCAGCAGCCCCTGAGGATGGACGAAAAGTGTCCATGGCAGATGAAGGCCAGCTAAACAGAAAAGCAGTGGAAATTGAGCGATTTTCTGTGAATATTTTAACATTTGACATGATGATGAATTTTGACGCAGCAACCCTTTCCTAGCAGTTTGTGATTATGATAAAGTTGTTTGTTGTCTCCACATTACAGCTCAAAGAAGTTTTTACTGAATCACCTAGGAATTCAATCACCATAGTAACATTCCTCCTAGAAAAAATACACAAATTCTAAAGAAAAGCTCGCAGGTTGACATTAGAAGTACAACCCATTGGTGCATTGAAAATTGCAGCTGATCTTTATGGGAGAATGCAGATATTGCTTAGGTAAATTTAACTTGATATAGATCCGTAAGATCATTCTCGCAAACAACTTCTGACTATTGAGCTGGAGTCCAAGGTGCTTTCAATTAAGGAGGTGAATCCTAGCTGAGGGTCACAGGGATGCCATTTGGTACAGCACTTAAATTTTCCAGTACAAATCAATCCGTTGGCACTCCGCTATATCGATTAGTCTTCTTATGTTAAAAGGCATACATTAATGCTAAAGTTAAGTACACAGAGGCATGGTAGCAGAATTAATCCAACTACTACTGACTGTTCCTTATGCTAATTGTTATTATTTGCTTTCTTATTAATAACTTACATAAAGCTATAGCCAAGCCGGGCGTGGTGGCTCACACCTGTAATCCCAGCACTCGGGAGGCTGAGGCAGGAGGATCCGTGCGAGTTTGAGACCAGCTTGGGCTACAAAAGTGAGCTCAAGGCTAGCCTGAACTGCATAGCGAGACCCTGTCTCAAAAAGACAAAAAGAAAAAAAAAAAAGCTATAGCCAAAATACTTTCCTATGGGAAGGGTTCACTCCCATAAGCTATAGCAGAAAGAAGCTGAACAGAACAGCCAGACCCAAGGTAGACACATCTGGAGGACATCAAAATTGGTGATGGTAAGATCTGGACCTGGTAAGCTGAGACACTTTGCTAGACCCAGATCTATGAGAGTGTCTTCTCTCTTTTTCTCTTGATTTATAGAGGGGGCACCACATAACTGGATGAATTATTCTGCCTGGAAGACAGACCCCAGGTACATTAAAGGGACAGAACTTAGGGAAACTAAATTAAATACAAATTCCCAATTTAATACCTGCTTAGCTGCATACACAAGGTTTGCTCTTACTGAATAAAATACACACCCCTTAGTTGTAAAAGGTGGTGAACTGCTACATATCACTACCCGTTATTAGTGTTCCTAACTGTAATTCTGTAAATACAAATCTATAACTACCTTAACCATGTAGTCTCTCTTGGGTAAGAATTTTGGCAGGTGCTAAACATATAACTGCACCAAAGCTCTGCACCAAAGGGCAGAGGACAGTGCTATACAAAATGGCAAAGAGAAAGAGGACAACACAATCTCAGGACCCGAGCCCACCCAGAACAAATGCAGGAGACACTAGCATAGAAGAAATTGGAAGTCACAGAGCTGGAGCCTCTGAAATAATAGTGTTTGCAGTAAAGAAACAAGTGCAGAAGGGAATAGAGAAAATCAGATCAAAAATAATTATGAAGCAAGAAAATAAAGGATAGCTATAATGAAATAAATAACAACTGCTTCTAAAGAAGACACTAATAAAAAATTAGAGGAAATTAGAAAAACAATGGAATCCTTAAGTGAGCAATGTAGGAAATAGATCGCATGAAGCGGACTCAAAGAAACACACAGGAACTTAAAATCTCAATCAGAAACTGGCAAAATTGTTTGAATGAAAGTGAAGATAGAGTTTCAGATCCTGAAGACATCATTACATCCAGTGAAAAGGTAAGAAAGGATCTTTTAAAATCAACTATGATGCCGGAAAGAATAATTCAACATCTGCAAGACAATGGAAAGATCAACAACATGAAACTAATAGGTATTAGCGAGAAAGGAGGCGTCAATACAAACGATATAAAAAGAGTATGTTGAGAAGTAATAGCAGAAAACTTCCCAAATATGGGGAAACAACATTCAGGGAACTGAACCATATAGAACTCCAAATAACATCAGCCCAATTGAAAACGCACCCAGACATAATAATCAAAACCCCAGAAATCCAGCACAAGAACAATATACTAAAAGCTGCTACAGAAAAGAAACAGAGGGGGCCCGGCGGGATGGCTCGGTGGTCTGAAGCGCCTGCTTGGGGAAGCTTGGGCGGCTTCAGGGACCGCGGTTCGATCCCCGGCACCGCATGCTGCACCAGCCCTGCTCTTGGGGTGGGCTGGGCTGGCCATAAAGATGAGTGAATAAACAAAAGGTTCTGAAACAAGAAAATAAATAAATAAATAAATAAATAAATAAATAAATAAATAAATAAAAAGAAACAGATCACATTTAAAGGAAAACCCATCAGAATAATGGCAGATCACTCTTCAAAAATCATGAAGTCAAGAACAGCGTGGAGCAGAGTACTTCAAGTCCTCCATGAAAATAACTCCGGCACAGACTGCTATACCCTGCAAAACTCTCTTTCAAGTTTGATGGAGAAGTGAAATCTTTCCATGACAAAGAACAGCTAAAGAATTTCATGATGACAAAGCCAACCCCATACACACTACTAAAAGATAGTCTAGACAGGGACCAAAAGAACCACAATTCCATAAATGAGAATGGAAAGAATCCATCAAATAGGGCAAATGATTAAACTCAGGAGAAAAAGAGGTATACAACAGCAGGTAAATAACATGTTAAACATAAGATAATACATCTCAATTATAGCCATCAATGTAAATGGACTCAATTCACCAACTAAAAACGATAGATTGGCAGAATATATTAAGAAGCAAATTCCAACAATATGCTGTATACAAAAAACACATTTAACTCATAAAAAAAATCACAGGCTGAAAGCCAAAAGATGGAAAACAACACTACATGCCCCAGCGCCATAGAAAAAAGCAGGGGTAGCAATCCTGTACACAGACAGTATGAACATTAAGTAAAAATTGATCAAATGAAATAAAGAAGACCACTAAATATTAATTAGAGGAAAAATTCAAAAGGAAGAGGTAACACTCATAAATATGCACACACCAAACACAGGAGCACCCAACTATGTAAGACAAATCTTAATGGACATGAAAAGTCTACTATCCAATACCACAATTTTAACAGGAGACCTTAACACCACTTTATCCCAACAGGATAGGCGAAGCAGACAAAAAATTAGCAAAGAAATAGCAGAACTGGACCAGAACTTGAAGTAAATGGACTTAGTGGACATATACAGTGTTCCACCCAATAATGTCTGAATATACATTCCATTCAGCTGCACGTGGGATATTTTCTAAAATAGACCACGTAATAGTCCATAGGTCATGCGTAAGTATATACAAGAAAACCGAAATTATCCCATGCATATTATCTGACCACAGTGCAATAAAACTGGAAATAAATGATAAAAGAAACCACAAAAAAGCAATAAATACATGGAAATTAAACAACATCCTCCTCAGCAACCAATGGGTTACAGATGAAATTAAACAAGAAATTAAACATTCTCTAAAGTTCAATGAAAATTCAAGCACAACTTATCAGAATTTATGCGATGCAATGAAAGCAGTGCTTGGAAGGAAATTTATCATTGCTAATTCACTCATTAGGAAAACAGAATGGAACAAATAAATGTCCTAATGCTGCACCTCAAATGTTTAGAAAAAGAAGAGGAAAACAAACCCAAAGCCCACATAAGGGAGGAAATTATAAAGATTAGAGCAGAAATTATTGCAATTGAGACAAAGAAAACAATACAAGGAATTAATGAGGCAAAAAGCTGGTTCTTTGAAAGATTAAATAAAGTTGATAAGCTCCTAGGTAACCTCATCAGAAAGAGTAGAGAAAAATCTCAAACTCAAGCTATAAGAAATGAAAAGGGTGAAATTGCCACAGACTCTGTGAAAATTCAGAGGATCATCAATAGCAATTTTGAGATTCTTCACTGTCACAGGTAAGCCAGAGAGCAGGTAGGAAATAGCAGTGTTGGGAAGAGGAGCTTGTGACACTGCACGGTGCACAGGCAGGGAAAGAGTTCAGAGGTTTGAAGATACTACAGGAATGCTCTTTGCTAGTGATTAAAAAGAACACTTTTGCATTATTTGTGATTACTGATATGTATGTCTTACATGTATTGTTGATGTGTATGTCATACACATCTTTGAACATTCTCTGTATACTTTGTTATGCACCTCTCCTTTTATTTCCATTAAAATTAGTCTTGTGCTTCAAAAAAGAAAAAAGAAGAAGAAATGGAAGACTCCCAGAAAGCTACAAATTATGAAAACTGAATCAAGAAGATAGAAGAACTCCCAATAACCCATAACAGCTAATGGAATTCAAACTGTAATAAAAAAAAAATCTACCAACAAAGAAAAATCAGGATCCTAAATTCTACAGGAAATTTACAGAAGATATAATCTTCAAACTCTTCAATGAGATTGAAAAGGAAACAATCCTCCCAAAATCATTCCCTGATGCAAGTATTACACTGATACCAAAACCAGAGACAGATGCAACTAAACAAGAGAACTATAGGCCAGTCTCCCTCATGAACATAGATGCAAAAATCCTCAATAAAGTCCTCACAAACAGAATACAGCAAATCATTAAGAAGAGTATACACCATGACCAGGTAGGATGCATCCCAGAGATGCAAGGATGGTTCAACACACACACATCTGTAAATGGAATACACTATACCAATAGAGTCTAAAACAAAAACAACACGATCATCTCAGTTGATGCAGAAAAGGTTTGTGACAAAGTCCAACACTCATTCATGTGCAAAGTCCTACAGAAAACTGGAATAGCTGCCTTTTACCTCAATCTAATAAAAAGCCATCTATGATAATCCAGAGATGAACATAATTTTTTTTTTTTGTCCTTTTGAGACAGGGTCTCACTATGCAGTTCAGGTTGGCCTTGAACTCACTTTTGTAGCCCAGGCTGGTCTAGAACTCAAATAAATCCTCCTGCCTCAGCCGACCAAATGCTGGTATTACAGTTATGCGTCACCACGCCCAGCCTAACATAATTATAAATGGGGAAAAACTGTAGTCTCTTACTCTTGGATCTGATACAAGGCAAAGATGTCATCTATCACCACTCCTATTTAATATAGTTCTAGAATCATTAGCTAGAACCATTAGCGAAAAGAGAGAAATAAAAGGAATAATAATAGGTAAACACATTAAACTACCGTTATTTGTAGATGACATGATAGTCTACTTGGAAGATCGAAAAACTCCATCAAGAAGCTACTAGAATTAATACACAAATTCAGCAACATAGCAGGATACAAAGTCAATGCCCAAAATTTAATAGCGTCCCTCTGTACAGATAACAAATACATTCAGAAGGAAATTAGGAAAACAATACCTTTAACAATAGCACTGCAGAAAACAGAGCCAAGAAAAATATGCCATAAGATTGTCCTGCTGCAATTTTGTATGTGGTTAGATTTCTAAATTTCCGTGTAAAAATGTGTAATTGTTTTCTTAATATTCTATAGGGACTTATTAGAATATCAGTGGTTGATGGAAAGTACTTGTTCCATGTTATGTCTAAGGTAGTTGATATTCAGAAAGATAGTGATGTTAACTCAAGTGCCTTTCTTGTAGGATAATAATGTCATAAGCTCCTCTTCTGGAGGGTTAACAACTTAAGTTTACAGACCAAAAAATTAGAGAAAAAGAAGGGCTACAAGGATAGCCAATATTTTGGCCCTAGCTCTAGAAAGTCAGTTCTCTTTCTGGAATTATTTGTACTCATTATTGATGACTTTCAAGGGGCTTCTAGAATAAGAGAAACTCCTGTACCTCAGTAATGGAGTCGGAAACATAAGCATGTATGATATTTAAGGAGTTGTCAAGAAATGTTGCACTGGGAGATACAAATCAAATCACATAAATTGACTTCTTGGTTATAAAACATTCACTGTGTGTTTACAGTGCACGTTATCCTCTAATCTTTGTGCTAAAAATGGCTTTTCTTTTTCAAGTTATCCAGATGATAATTTGTGCAATTTGGGAGAACCAGAGGATGACTGTTGCTTCCCATCTTCTGCACACTGCATTGAAGCAGGGAAACTTCCCCACAGTCCGTTATTTTTTGTGAATTTTGTTTTTGAAACTGAAAACTGTTAACTGTTCTGGAGACAATACCATCTCATAAAAATATCATAGAGAGAAAGTCTTCCATTATTTGAGTCACATTAGAGAGACAAGCGGAGGACAGGCTCTTCCTCAGAAGAAATAACAGAAAATTCCACAATATAGAAAGCAGAAAGCAGACAGAGTCCTGAGATCACAAACCGAGTAAACCTAGCATAATCCTTTCAGGGATATGTGAGAGAAGCCTAGGCAGAGCTACTGAATATCTACTGGATCACACTGTATTCTCTACTTGTTTATAAAGTTATTCCAGAAGGAATGAGTAGTCCCCCCAAAGCTGCTAGTGAGATAATGAGAAATTGCCTAAGATTGACTAAAAACAGATCCTCTCCTGGCAGTGAGTGTCAACATTAAATTTATGCACTGCTGAAATGCAAGCCAGATCCTAAGAACACAGGGTGTGTTAATTTAAAGGGATGGTTTTACACTATGTGATATTAACAGTTGATTAGACTTAGGAGAAGACAGTGGAAGAGATGAAGAGTAAATTACTGTGTACCAGGCCAGCCCCATTCTCGGGCAAGCTGAGCCAGTGACAGAGTCCAGGCATAGTGGCACATGCCTGTGATCCCAGCACTCAGGAGGCTGAAAACAGGAGGATCACTATGAGTCTGATCTCAGTAGTGAGACCCTGTACCATATACATTTAAAAAAGAATAAAATCTTTGCTACTATCCATAAAAAATAATTTTAAATATATTTACCAATGGAGAAACACAGCACAAAATACTGTTACCAAATGTAGACAGATAGATGATAGATATAGATAGATAGATAGATAGACAGATAGATAGGTAGATGATTTTAAAAAGAATTATCTTGAGTTGAGTGTGGAGGCACACACTTATAATCCAGCATTTGGGAGGCTGAGGCAGGAGGATCACTGAAAGTTCAAGACCAGCATGATTTGCATAGTGAGGTCAAGGCCATCCTGAAGTACACAAGAAGACTCCGAGTCAAAACACACACACACAGACAAAAACAAATATTCTGAATATAGTATAAAATGAGTGTAAATAAACATAAACTCTCCTTGAATGTACAAGAAATAGCCAGGAAGAAGACTTTTTTTTGTGAGGACAGGGTGACTAGAGCATGGCCTTGCCCTGTACAGGTTCAAATAATGTAGAACAAGAAAACTCACAACTGGACCTGTGGGAGTTGCTGAAGGGTCTGGGGGATACATACTTTAGCTAATTACTAAACTCCATGGATTGATACATTGTCATACAATTGAGGATTCAATAAGAATATGGCAAATCTCATAATACCAATGGCATCTGCTGAGTGTAGTTGCACATGACAACTCTGCTTCGTTCTTGTCTACATCCAAACGATGCTGAAAAAGAACACGGTAGCAACAGTGAAACAAGTCACTCTCCTGAGAATGACAGAGCAGAAAGATGCAAGTGAAATGTGAGTCTTTGAAGTTTCTAAGGAGCTGTTTCCTCCACACGTCTCATTCCTTGAAATTATGAAATATCTTTGTGATGCACTTCTGAAACCACTGTTTTGGGTCACTTATTCTTTGTCAGTGGAAAGCATTCTGCAGTCATGTGGACCTAAAAGGAAGAACTGGTATTCCTCAAGGTCATCCAAAATAGGCCAGGTATGACCTGAAAGCTCCTTCCCCCCAGAAGCCACATATACAAGACAAATATAGCAAGCCAACTGCCTGTTGAGATCTGCAATCCTTCACACGACAAAGGAACACTTATCTAGAACATGTAGTGTTGCCACCTGCCTGCCTACGTAGCACCTAGTTTTGGTAACATCTTTGAGTCTATTGCAAGATAAAGTTCCCCTTTGGAGAATCTTTTTGGTGCACAGTTTGGGATGTACCTCAACATATCTATTTTCTAATTATTATTTCCTTTATGGTTCAGACATAGTGGAGTTTTTGTCCTCAAAATAATCATACTCACTGGTACTGGTACCCTGTATAGTGCATAAACAACCACTTCTGAAATTTTTCCTGCTGAACAGTCTTTCCTCTGGACTCTTTCTTCTCTCAACCATCTAGAGTAGTTATCAAATTACTGTCCCTTGGAACCAAATTCATCTTTATTTTGCTTTGCTGCATAAGAGCTGCACTATATGAATGTTTTTCCTTTGTTAGCAGGTATAATATTGGGCTTTCTTAGCAGAGGATCAGAGAGATTGTTCCATCTATTTGGGGTCCCAAAGGCTCAAGCAGTCATAGGTGGGCTTGTTAAAGTGCAACTAAATCATGAGCCTGAAGAGTGGAGATGTGGGAAGGTAGGGGAAGAAAGAGGTTGTCCCTGGAGATCTGACCAGTACGATGACCTCCTCCTACCCAAGCTTCCCCCTACCTTCTCTGATTCCCAGCCACTGAGATGCAGTGCTTGTCCCACACCCTGACTCCTCTGTCATGTCGTTTCTGTTTAAGCCTGATGAATGCAAGCTGAAACCTCTAAAAACCATGAGTCAAAATCAGCCTGTCTTCCTGTAACTGGTGGAGCTCTGACAGTGTCCCAGCAAGGACAGGGGGACACAGGGCGAAGTGACGTGCAGCAGGGGGAAGAGGATTCTCCTGCCAGTGGTGTGCAGCTTTGCTCTGCAGCTCTGAACAGCAAAGAGCCAAGTTCATTACCCTGTGCTGACAGAAAGAGGAACTCACAGTCCTATTTCCAATTCATGCATTGTTGGAATGGATGATGAGTAACTCACTGAACTGGAAGGCTTCAAGTGATCTCGAGTAAGTTCTGCGAATCTTTGTGAATCTCATGTCTCAATCCCATTTTTAAAAACTTTTTCTTATAGGAATTTTCTATAGTAAACTCACATAGAAGTACAAAAAGAGACATAGACTAAGGAGAGAAAATTAAAAAGTAATCATCTATATACACTCAACCTATGAATTTCCCAACTTCAACAACTACCAGCCTCATTTGGTCCTGGATTTAATCAATTTTACCTGAGCAGTGGTGCTTGTAACCTAATAGATTGACCACAGTTTTGTTCCACCTCCTGCACATCCAAGCAAGTTCTCATGTTTTCCACCTTAGAGCTGCCTCAGAACATGGTTTTACCCTATACAAATCCCTAGAAGTGGCAGATTCCCAGGAAACCCCTCAGGTCCCCCTTGTGTCTCGATCAAACAGAAGCTTTCTCTCCTTCCCCCCATAAATACATTCTGCTTTTAAACTCTATTTGTTCCTACAATTCATTCTTTAATTTTAAAGAACACAAACCTGTCTCCAGTGCTTTTCAGACTGGGAATTTCATTTGCGCCTATCACTCTCAACCTCCAAATTCCCAAACGTTGACAACTATCAGCCTATGGCAATTCTCCATCCCGCCGTCTTCCCCTTTTCACCCCATGCTCTTGCTTTGTTGTTTTGAAGGACAGCCCAGACTGTGGACTAAAAAAGATCAACGAACTGATTTACACCCATCTGGTCACAGCTCCAGTTCAACAAGTTCACAATTATAGAAGCAGTCACCAGATATTTGCAGGAAGGAGACAGTGTATGGCTGACTGCTACAATAAGAAATCTGACTTGACACCTTAGTACAAAGCGATGAATGCTTTTGTTGATAGGATGGGATGCTGGGAAGACAGAACATTCATCGGTTCAAAGGAACCAAACCCAGTCAACTTACGGCGCTGGGAACACATAATATGTCAAAAATTGTATGAAAATTCTTGCACAGGAAGCTAGGCTCAGAGTTCAGAACTGAGTGTAATATGAGTTTACATTCAGAAACCAGACAGTGTGATGACTTCTCCATCCCTATCTGCTCTTCTTAGTAAAAATAAGCTCTTGTAAAAAGCCTTGCGACTCCTCCCTAGATGGTCCCCAAACTGCAAGAGGGCGGGATTATCTCAGTGATGCCCTGGGGCAAAGAGATCCTACGAATACAGGTTAATGAAGGAATCCCTACATCTTACGGAGCTAATTTAAGGTTTTTATGGATCCTTTGCCATTATAAAGCCGGGTACATGATTTCTGTTGTTGCTGGGCTCCCACAAAACTGTACCAGGACAGCTCTTTGGGACAAGTATAAAACTGAGTTTGACCCGAAACCCTATAGCGGGAAGAACTGCGCGTGCGCTCTTTGCCGCGTCCGCCACTCTCTAAAGCCCTCCAGCCGGAGAATCACCTCTGCGCCTGCGTAGTTCACGGCTTCCCAGCCAGGGGCCGGGTTCTAAAGACTAGGAAATGGTCATTGCGCCTGCGTCGCTCCTTCTGAGTGGCAGGCTGGCTGCACAGGCGCATCAGGGCCATTTTGACCGTAAACATCCTGCCGATTTGAACCGAGGATTTGGGCGGCAGGAAGAGCCTCAGCGTAACGGCCGCCATCTTGTTTGTTTGAGTGAATCGGAAAGGAGGCGGCGGCCGTGGCGGCGGCGGGAGCGGCTCTGCAGCTACACCTCACCAGGGCTCCCCCCTTTCCCCGCCCCCTCCCCCGACCCTTTTCCCCTCCCCGGGCCACCCAGCCCGCCCCGGCTCCCCAGGGAGCGCCAGGTAAGGGGCTCGCAGCCCTCCGCCGGCGCCCTCCCCCACCGCTTCCCGCCGCGCTGCCGTCGGCGCGGACTCCGGGGCCCGCGGGCGAATGGGGTGGCCGCGATCGCGGGGCACTGACGCTTCGGGGGCCCCGCGAACCGGGCCGGGTGGAGGCGATGTCGGGCCGTGCGGGGTCGCGGCCGGGGGCCGAGGCGGGGGTGGGGCGGAGGCGGGACCCGGGCGGTGCCGCGGCCCCTGCCCGGCTTTGGGGGTGATCTCAATCGGGCCGCAGCCTTAGTGGCCCCGTGACCGCTCCTGGGGACCTGAGCGCGGGTGGTTGTCCCGCAACTTCTTCCGAAAGTTTCCTTTAGAAAGGATTACGGCTGTCGGCGGGGTGCGGGTGCCATCGCGCCGCCCGGAGCCTCGGCGAGGCGCAGATCGGGGCTTCGCGGGGCTGCGGTCCCGCGGGTGACGCTCCGGTGCGCTGCCGGCCGTAGCCGCCGCCTTCAAATTTGAAAGAAGGCGACGCTCGCGAGGGTGGCGCGGCCACTGATTTGTGGCTGCCTGGAGTGTGGCCGGGCGCGTCGCGGCAGCGAGGGGCTTGGGAGAAGGCAGAGAGCGACGGGTTCTCCTTCCAGGCACAACTTGGTGTGGGTTCTTTGTGCTCTGCAGAGTCCTTGTTGCCTGTCGGAAATCCTTGTTTATTTAATGAGAATAAATGCCAGTGACCCGTGGGAGCCTGCACGCTTTTGGAGACTTGCTGAAGAAGCTTTGCCTAAGTTGTGGGATCCTTGCGTACCTTTGTCTAGTGTTGGA
>PVJA010015139.1:0-31552 GCA_004027025.1 Myocastor coypus | reverse complement strand
AACTGTCCATGCATCCAGGGAGATGGGAGAGCTATAGCTCTGTGCCCGTCTTGGGCAGCAGCCTTTGAACCAGAGCATGTCTCAAAATAAAATAGCGTTTTTAGCCGGGCGTGGTGGCCCACGACTGTAATCCCAGTACTCAGGAGGGCGAGGCAGGAGGATCAGTGGGAGTTCGAGACCAGCCTGGGCTACAAAAGTGAGCTCAAGGTCAGCCTGAACCGTCCAGCAAGACCCCGTCTCAAAAAGACAAAAAAAAAAAAAAAAAAAAAAAAAAAAAAAAAAAAAAAAAAAAAAAAAAAAAAAAAAAAAAAAAAAAAAAAAAAAAAAAAAAAAAAAGAAAAATAAAATAGCTTTTAAATGGGTTGGGGATGTAGCTCATTGTGAAAGTCCTAGGTTCAGTTCCCAGCACTGCCCCACAGGAAGTTTATTTTCCAGTTGTTTGAATCTGAGGATGTGAAACCTGAATTTATTGAAGTCTGGCTGTATATATTTAGAGATAGTAAGAGCTCACACACACATCAAATTTGCCCTAAAGAATTTCCATAGTAATGCAAATCTAATATTATTTAATGTTGCATTCTGTACTCACTTAAAGTCACTTTTTTTTTTTTTTTAAGATTTATTTATTTGTGTGTTTGATTGGTGCAGGGCCTCGCTATGCAGCTCAGATGCATAGTAATCCTCCTGTCTCAGCCTCCCCAGCGTTGTTAGTACAGGTGTGGGCACTATATCTGGTTACAGTGGCAGGCATGGTGCAGGGCCAGCATGGCCTACGGTACTGGGGATTGAATCTAGGTCCTTTCACTTGCCAGTCAGGCTTATTTACTGATGGTCAGATAGGGTCTTTAGCCTTGGGCTTGTGTGGTTAGAGATGGATGGATACTGAAATACCAGTGACATGCACTTCATTGTCATCTTTACGCTGTTTTCTGTTTTAAAATGAACCTATACTCACTGTCCAGGACAGACAGACAAGCAACATTTGGTGTGCTTTTAGTAAGTTTTCTTGGGAAGGGATGGTGATGAACGCATACTCACCTCCCAGGGTACTGATTAACCTAAGTGTCATTTCTTCCACAAAGTATGAGTATTATGTGATACTTTCATTAGATTTTATCAGACTGACCTTCGTAAAGGCTGTGCTATTAGCACGACTGCCATTCTAAGAGAAGCATAAACTGTATAGCTGCTGAAGAAACTTGAGCTTCAATTTAACCTAGGTTCTTTACAACCAGTTTAAAGAAATTGCTTTTACTTAGGGGTTTTCTTTTTGGGCTACTGATTGTGGCCTAAAGCATTAGTGTCTTCATATCACATTAAATTTTTTTAGAATTGGCTGGAAAAAAGTTACTTGGTGCTCTAGAAAAAATTGATTCCAAAAAAATTGCCAAGGTCTGCTTTGGTATCAATTATAAGTTTAGAAGAATCCAAATCTTTGGTAAAGGATTACCAAAATTTAGAATCTTGGGGCCCGGCAGGATTGGCTCAGTGGTCTAAAAGCACTTGCTTAGGAAAGCTTGAGCGGCTGCAGGGACCGCAGTTCAATCCCCAGCACCACATGCTGTGCCAGCCCGGCCCTCAGGGCAGGCTGAGCCGGCCATAAAACTAAATAAACAAACAAACAAAAGTTCTGAAACAAGAAAAAAAATTAGAATCTTGTAAATCTACAACTTTTTTTAAGGTTGGGTAAAATTCGGTATTCCCAAGAAAAATTATCAACAATGATTACATTGCCTCTTTAGATATAAATTAGTAGTTGGTCCACTGCTGCTCCTTTTTGGCTTTCTTTAGTGATCAGTGTGATTCGTTCTTGCTAATTGTTTCCTAGATTAATTTTAGCACAGTTCTTCCCTTACCCAGCACTCCCCACCCAATCCTGCCAACAAGGCATCTGTTTAGGAATCTCTGCCTCTGCATAGCTAGGATATTTTAGGGATAGTGCTCTGACCAGCAGCTGAAGTGTTGGCTATAAGCTGCTGACACCTGTTGAAAAGTGCCAGTAATTTTAGTTTTTAAAACCTCTAGAACTATCCACATACATCAATTATAAGGTCACTTGATCTATCCCATTTACTTACTCGGTAAGCACATACTTAGTAGTCGCCATGTGGCAAACACATTTTAGGTTTTCATTTCCCTGGAACAGGGCGTTGCTGCCATAGTGAAACGTGGGGTTTCCATTATGACAGTGCCTTGTGTTTCTAAGAACATACTTCATATAGGACTTACATAGGTTTTATTTATAGCATTGTAGGAGCAGCTTAAGTTTGGCTTTCACAAGTTTTTTATAATCTGAGCACAGGAAGTACTCTTTCATTTGGGGGAGCATATTTCCTAGTTTAATATGCCTTAGTTCTTAACTCAGATTGGAAAGCAAAGTTAGTGTTGTCCAATTGCTTAAGCCTTTCCACCCAGTCCGTCCTTAGGAGAAAATTTTCTGATTGTGGGATTAATACTTTCCAGGGAACACTGGTTCAGAAAAACAAATTCAGGACCCTCTGTCAGTAAGTGCTGGAAAGGGGAGGAGAGGCAAACCTAAGTGTTAACGTTTCCACAACACCGCCCCTCCGCATACTTGTGACGGAGGTGCAATCTCTTGCCTCGAGTATGTTTAACAGAAATTCTTTACCTCATTGGGAAACATGGGAATTATAAAATTATTCTGGATCTTTAAAGAAAGCTAATATGAAAGATCTTACATACTCACCAGCAGTCTAAGATTAGATCCTACTTTTCTATATCTTAAACTTTTTATGTTGCTGCCTGTTGATGTTAGCCCCTGTTAGGGGGTGAGAATCCTTTAAGCTTTAGTAAATTTGCGTTTTTTAGTAAATGTGAGCATCACATATTCTTATTTGCCATAGATATATCCTCTCATTTCACTTCCTTGTTTTCTAGTTGGATTTTTTTTTTTTTAAACTCTTGAGTCTTGAAAGTTGGTTACATAGTCCAAGTCTAATCAGGTAGTGTAGTCAATGAATATTTTCTTCCCAGTCTGTTTCTTGTCTTTCAGTGAGATGTATTTTTAGAGCAAAAGTAATTAATTTCAGGAAGGCCAGGTTAGTGAGTACTTTTCTGTATAGACTGTATTTTTGGTACTCTGAAAAAAATTCTTTACCAAGCTTTAAGCAAAAAAGGTTCTCCTAGAAATTGTATAGTTTTACCTTGGAGTCTATTCTGACTTATAACTTTTTATATAATCTTAAGAGGTTGAGGTCACGTTTCTTATTGGGTTTTGCTAGTTTGTGCTTTTTCTTGTTTGCCCACAGGTGATAGTCATTTCAGCACCATTTATTGATGAATGTACTCTTCTTCTTTAAATTGCTTTTGCACAGTCTGTGCCAGGGTTCTGTGTTCTGTTCCACTGACCAGTGTGTATCTCTGCCCATACTACTGCACTGTTGTCGCTATCTAAATCAAATGGGTGGGCTAATTCTCCTTCCCCTTTTATTTTTCATCTTTACAATAGCTTTTTCTAGCTCTTTTGCCAGTTCTCATGTGATACTTAGGTTAACTCTTTTCTCTCCCCAGGTTTCCTCCTGTTTTCGTAGCCAACCAGAACAATGTTCTACGCGCATTTTGTCCTGAGTAAAAGAGGGCCTCTGGCCAAAATCTGGCTGGCGGCCCATTGGGATAAGAAGCTAACCAAAGCCCACGTGTTTGAATGTAACCTGGAGAGCAGCGTGGAGAGCATCATCTCACCAAAGGTACGGTTGTGCGCTGACGTCTCGTGTGAGGTAGAGCCTATAGAGAAGCTCCTTAGGTGCTCATCTGTGGATGTGCATTGGAGGCAAGGGGAATGCTCTGACTTGCCAGTTTTATTATCTTGTCTTTATCACGCCTAGGTAAGGTTTTTTTTTTCTTTTTGTGAAACTGGGGTTCGAACTCATGACCTTGCACTTGCCAGGCAGGCACTTGTGCCACGGCGCTATCTTCTCCAGCCCCATTCCTAGGTAGGTTTTGATGTGTCACAGTTTGACATTCTGTTTAAAAATTCTGTAGCTGCACAGATACCTTTTATTTGTTTTAATGGCAAGTAATCATTACAAATAACACTATGCAAATAGCCCTTTTTATACTTGAGTGTGTTAAGTGTGCCAGAGAGGGATTCACTGGGCATCAGACCCCAGATCTACCTGTCTTCATCTGCCCAGCAAATCTCTTCACACCACCTGCTTTATTTACCTCAGCCTGGCAGCCACCTTGCAGATTCCTCGCCAAGATACTCTTCCATCAAAAATTTACTCCTCCTCCACAGCCATTCTTCATGGAAGGCTTGAATGCTGTTTGACTTCTATAGATGTTCTAAAGCAGTGGGTTCTATACTTGTATTTCCCAAATAGTAACTTTTATTTATTTATTTATTTATTTTTTAAGAACTTTTGTTTGTTTATTTATTTATTTATATGGCCGGCTCAGCCTGCCCTGAGGGCAGGGCCATCACAGCATGTGGTGCCGGGGATCGAACCAAGGTCCCTGCAGCTGCCCAAGCTTTCCTAAGCTGGCACTTTAGACCACTAAGCCATCCTGCCGGGCCCCACAAATAGTAACCTTTAAAGTACTATAGAGTTTTTGCTTTGCCAAGAAAAGACCTGTAAAGCACAAGATGTAATTGTCACCTACTGTGATAATTAGCATTTTATTGAATGAACAGACATGTTAACATCAAAAATAGGTGAAGGGCTAATCTTGAAGAAGTTCCTGGGCATATTTATATCTTTTTTAAATGCATTATGTGGGGTTGGAAAAAAGAAAGCATTATGCTTCGTATTTCCACCTGTACACACAGCTCACACATGCATGCACTACCTGTCCTATAGTGAGTGCTCCAGATCATAGCTGGGGCCAACACTGGAGAATGCCCTTCTTACATTTGCCAGTTTAGAAGGTGTTGGCATAAGTAACAATAAACAGTCTTAATTGTTGGAAGACTCAAAAAATCTAAAGAAAAAGACAGAGATAAGGTTCTGAAAAGTATGCATATAACTAAGATCTAGACAGTCTATGTGGTATGACTCCCAACTGTAGGACATGGTAGAAAAAGCAAAGCTATGGAGACAGTAACTAGGAAGATTAACTAGGAAGAGAAGGTAGGTACAAGCAGAGCGCAGAGCTTTCTTTTAGAGCAGTAAGCTATTCTACCTTTTCCTATGGTTTATTCACATCATTATATGTTCTGCAAACTTATGGAATCTATAAACCCAGAATGTCTCTGAATGTAAACCATGGGCTCTGAGGTGGTAATCATTGTGGAATAAATGTGTCAGTTACAGACATGTGCCACTATAATGAGGCTGTAGATAGCAGGGACATGGAGTGGGGACGTACATGAAAAATTTCTGTCTGCTCAGTTTTGCTAAGAAGCTGAGACTGCTCAAAAAAAGCTTTTCAGATCCTTATATGAGTTCTGGTCAGAGCTTTGCTTCCATGGAGTCTTACAACAAATATAAGGCAGTTTTATGTAAATAAATGAAAAATGTTTATGTGTATACATAACATAGAATACATGCTCATAAATGTTCACACAGAGAAGCCAAAATAATATGGAAGGTTTACGTAATGGAGGATCTATAGGTTGTCATCTTTTTTTTTTTTTTTTTCGTCTTTTTTTTCTTAATGTGGGCAACTCAGCCCACCCTGGGGACAGGCCTGATAGCATGTGGTACCCAAGATCAAACCATGGTCCCTGTGCTTTGCCTAAGCTTACCTAAGCAAGTACTTTATATAGCTGAGCTATCTCACTGACCTGTTGTCTTTTTAAAAAGCATTTACTAGACATTGCTGGTTAAATCTCTTCCATCCTTAAGTCTTGAGGCTGATGTTTATATCAGTGCTGTTCTTTTAAGATTGCTGGTATGCATTAATAATTGTTGTCTGGTGAGAGCATGGCATTTTGCATTACTGGTAACTTATATGAGAATATGATATGGTATTATTTATTTACTTTTAATCTTTATTTATTTATTTGATAGACTTCATGGTCCTCCTGTCTCAGCCTTGCTAGCACTGGGATTGCAGGCATGCTCCAGCATGGCATGTGGGCATGCAATGCCAGCGACTGAGACTGGGTGCTCAGGCTTGCCAAGCAGGTGCTTACATCACTGAGCTATCTTCCCCACCACAATATTGTTTTACTATGTGTGCTCCTTGAGATAAGTGAATAGCAAAAGAGAATTACTTCAGAGGTTCACAAAGGTGATTTGGAGCATCCATTAGCAGACCTTTGAGAGTGATTTGACTTAAAAGATGAATGGTTTTTCCAGACAGATGAGTGTGAGGCAGTGTTGTATACAGATAGCCACAAAGCTCTCACTGCAGGAGTAATGTGAGGGGCAGTCCGCCTGCAAGAGTAAGCGACTCACTTTCAGATTTGTAAAACATAAGTAGGTTTTTGATTGATCTTTGTATTGCAATAGAATGAAGATACTGCCACAAAGTCCACTGTCCTGAGCATTTCCCGTGTACGCTTCGCTGTGTTCTTGTGCCCTCACACAATGCTGGGTTAGTTGTCTGCAGTAAGTGTCAGGCTTGTGGCTTGGTTGTGCCCCAAAGGCTTCACAGTCTCTAGCCTCCCTCCCGCAAGGGCCTCTGAGCACCTTTGCGGAGCAGATTAACTGCATCCTGTGGACAGGCGTGCTCAGTAGCACTGGTGACATCGCTCATTGTACCTACTCTGCACCAGAGCTTTACTGAAGCTCTTTAGACTGAATGCCTCGTTTTCCCAACACATTTTCACACCGTATACGTTAGCATTGATTAAGCTCTGTCTTGAAATTAAACAACAAAACAGTAAACTTTTCTGATGACAGAATGGATGTTTCTGGTATCCTTTGCATTACTGTTTCTTCGATCAAGTAATAAATAGAGCCATAGTGAGTGTGATTTAAAAAGAACACTGTTACTGGGAAAAGTGGGAACAGGAAGATCTAGGCTCGTTGGTACCCAGCTCGAGGATCCAGCTGTGGGCAGCTGTTGCCCTGCACTTACTGTGTGATTGCCATAAGCCGTTCAGACCTTGCCTTTCCAGAGCAGCAAAGGGCCAAGGAGGATCTTCTTCCCAGTGGAAAGTCTGTGGCACCCTGTCCTGCCTCAGCTGGCTGAGGTGTATCCCATGCCCACTCGGTCTGCTTGGCAGGGAGCGAAGGACATTTGTTTCTGAAAGAAAACCAGCACCGAGGGAGCCGGTGAAGAGCAGGGCTCTGGTGGGAGTCAGGTCTGTTCTGTGTCCTGTTTCCCAGCTACCTTCAGGCTATGGTAACTCACCAGGTACTGCTGTCTGGCCTGTTCTGGGCCAGGAAACTGTATAAAATAGCACAACAATGCAAACCTTGAGGTACGGTTCTAAAACTACAGAATTAAGTTACATTAATACTAATGTTTTATTCCTAGGTGAAGATGGCACTGCGAACGTCAGGACATCTCTTACTGGGAGTAGTGCGAATCTATCACAGGAAAGCCAAATACCTTCTGGCAGACTGCAATGAAGCATTCATTAAAATAAAGATGGCCTTTCGGCCAGGTAAGGTATTTTTTTCTTTCTCTTTTTCTTCCTTTTTTTTTTTTTTTTTCCTAGCTTTTGGTGTTTTCCATGTTCTACCGAAAAATTGTTTAGACACATATTCTAGCTGAGAGTATTGTTTTATTTTCATAACAGTGCAAGGAACCCTTCAAAGATAACACAAGAAGAAACTTGGCAAGGCAGCAGTTATGGGAAGCCACTTGAATTGTATCTTCTGAGGAATTACAATTTTTTACCTTTTTTTTTTATAAAACTCGGAAAAGTGAGTCATTAGACATTGAAATATAGACAACTATTTGTGACAGGATGATTGGTTATAGGTCAGAAAAGATAGTTAATATTCTTAGTTCTTCCTGAGTAATTGTAATGTACGTTTAAAATCAAATTCATTGTTGGAGTATTTATATGAATTAATATATAAGATTTTTTGTTCAATCATTTCCATTGAGACTATATGCAAGTACTTAAGTTTATTCAATGCATGAATAGTAAGATGTTGGGAGATCTAAGATTTTATTTAGAAGTAAATATTTTTTTTCCTCTACCTCTCTCTACCAGTGTCAGAATTTAAATTTTTATCTCGGAACTTCTTCAGTGTAGCTAAAATTGTGTTCTTGCTCTCCCTAAAATAACCAGCTTCTTTGTAGTCATTCCTTTTCCTCTCATAACTGATGTTTAGTTAGAAAGCTTGTTATTAATACTTATTATTAAATAACGTTTTAAAGATTTATCAGCTTAGACATAATTAGTGCTTCAGCTTTTTTAGTTGAAGTGGGTAGAATACCTTATAATAGAAAGGCAAGTACTTTTACTCCAAGGTACTTTATGCGGTGCGTTATCGTGGGGCCTAGAACGTGCCTTCAGGAAGCCATCCTCCTCCCGCCCTCTTAACCTAGGGCCACTGCGGATAGTCTGCCTTCAAGCTTGATCATTTCTTTCCCAGGTGTTGTGGACCTGCCTGAGGAAAATCGAGAAGCAGCCTATAATGCCATCACATTGCCTGAAGAATTCCATGACTTCGACCAGCCGTTGCCGGACTTGGAGTATGTGGTTTTGTCTGCTGCTTACCTATGTCCCTCCCCCTCGTTCCCTTCCTCAGCCTACAAAAGCACTTTATTGGCATCCATGTGTAGTTTTCCTTCAGATGTTTCTATAGTAAGTTAACTAGCTAAAATGTATATACACTTTTATTTAGGATAAGTATAAATATAAAATCTACCTAGAAGGCATTTCTTATATAAGAAAGTTGCTTATCAGCTTGTAACACAGCTAGGATATGAGAATTCAGTTTTTGCTTAATATTTTTCAGAGGTGTATATTAAAGTTACTTAATAGCAGTAGTCCTGTCCAGGCTGTACTCAGATCCTGTTTTTGTTTATTTTCAATAAATATAACTTTGTGAAAAGCAAAAAAGTTTCATTATTGCAACACACATGTATGAAGACATAGTCATGCCATGCAGATGGCCATTAAAGCAGAGCACTGTTTCCCTGTCCTTGGTTCCTCGAGTACAGCTGGTAAAGAGTGTGGCCACAGCTTTGCACGTGCTCCTACAGCACGGTTGAGTCAGGAAATCCTCTGCGCAGCCCCATTCTGCTCTTAGAAATGATCTGTGACTCAAATTAGAATAGATGTTTTGCCCATTTGCCTATTGCAAGCTATTGGACACTTTGGCTGTTTTACTTTTTTCTTCATATAGCTATCATTTTATCATGACAGTTTCTAAGTATGGCTAATAGAGATTAGAATTATAAACCCATGTATCAGTTTATAAACCCATGTTTTTTTTTTTGTTTTTGTTTTTGTTTTTTTGGTCAGGGAGGAATGTTTGGTTGATTAGCTGCTTAGTTGAGTTTGTTTTTCGTTGTTGTTGCTTGTAGTTCAAGCTAGCTTTGGACTCGCTGTACTGTAGCCCAGGATGTCCCCTATTTCACAGCAGTCCTCTTGTTTCAGTCTCCCAAGTGCATGTGTCACCACACCCAGACTCGGTGACCTGCTTAGTGTGCTCCAGGCACAGGGCTAATGCAGCACGCAGGGCTGGGGATCAAATCCTGGTGCCTGAGGTTGCCTAAACAAGCACTTAGTCTTCTGAGCTATCTCTCTGGCCCTAACTTATTTTAAGTTAAATAACAGATAATTTTATCTACAGTACTTCAGTGTTGTTTCCATAGGGGTAAGAGGTTTTTAAGCAAACACAGTAATATCACCTTAGAACTACTAGCAATTTCTTAGCATAATATCCCATCAGCATCTAAATGTCCCCAGGTGGCACACGAGCATTTTTGCTTTCTCTTTGTATGCTTTTCAGTTTGGCACTGCACGAAGACTTCAGACTCCATTGCGTTGGCATGCCCCATAAATCGTCTAAGACCCTATAAGCTCTGTATCTCTTCCGTTTCTTCCTTTTCCATTTATATTCAAAGCAAACTTGGTCTTGTTTTGAAAAATCTGTGCTCTGCATTTTGTCAGCAATATTCCAGTTTGGTGGCAGAGGATCTGGGTCTCAGAAGAGTCAGGGAGCTTAGGAGCTCATTCAGCTGTCCGTGGGGGAGAGGCGCGTTACAAACCAGGGCTGTCTGGGCAGTTTGTCTGTCCTCTGCAGTGAGCTTACTGTGCTCTGTCACTGGGCTCAGCAGTTCTGTTGCTGATTCTTGATGGTTTCAAGTACCCAGTAACTTAGAAATGATTCTCAGACTATTTTGAAATTTAAATTTGAAGCTTGTAAAATTTAACACATTTTAAGTATAGAAGGAACTAGAGTGTTTTTCCCCTCATAAATACATGACAGGTTGGGTATGTGCACTTCGTTTACAGTGACATCGACGTAGCCCAGCAGTTCAGCCTGAACCAGAGCAGAGTGGAAGAGATCACCATGAGAGAAGAAGTTGGGAACATCAGCATCCTCCAGGAAAACGACTTTGGTGAGAGGAGTGTGTGTTCACCATGCGCGCAGGCATAGTTCACTGTCACTGCGGGTGCATTCAGAAGGAGATGACGAGCTTTGACATTTGTACACAGTCCATATTGCTTGCTTAAGAAAGAAAAACCTCAAAATCTTTGTTTCTTAAGAAAAGAGTTTATTTTGCCCTCCGTGTAGTAAGCATCCTTTTCTTTAATGGACGAAGCTTAAGTTCCTTTTTTGCCCACTATTTCCCATGCGCAGTAGTTGAACCTGTACTTTGTGTATAAAATTCCTAGCATTAAAATAACTGTTTGTTGTATGAGCGCAGCCATTGTTCCAAGCTTCAGATACTCAGAACAGATAGCAAACCACAATCTCTGCTTAAAGCACATTGCAGTGAAGTTCAAATTTAGAACATCAGTGTAACCAAACATACATGTGTACATTTGACTAAGTGTGTAGGATCGAAGGCCGATTTTGTTAGTGATCCTCTCAGGGTTGCATAGTTAAAAAGACAAATTACAAGTGTGGCATCATCGAGGTAAGGCAGCTTTGGCTGTTGTCTTTCCGAGGAGGCCTTTGTTCCCTTTCTCAGCTCACAGTTTCCATAACTGTTTAGGTGACTTTGGAATGGATGATCGGGAGATGATGCGAGAAGGCAGTGCTTTTGAGGATGACGACATGTTGGTCAGCACCAGTGCTTCCACCCTCCTCCTGGAGCCCGAGCAGAGCACCAGCAATCTGAATGAGAAAATCAACCACTTGGAATACGAAGACCAGTATAAGGATGATAACTTTGGAGAGGGAAATGATGGGGGGATATTAGGTAGGTCTGCAGAAATCCGTTGTCTTAAGTACTTTATTCAGTTGGGATGTTCTGGAGCAGCTGCTGATTGTTCTGTTTGGAGTATCTGTCTAGGCCTAGACCTGTGAGTTCAGATCAGTGAGTTTTCTGTAATACTAACCTGGAAGTGTTGACAAGCAAGCCTAATTTTTGTGAAGACCCTTGTCTCAGAATTTTCAGCTATTACTTTTATAAGCTGCTCTGTGTTAATTACCTGTATGAGTACATTTTTGCATACAAACTGGAAAATATAAATTATGAATGAAATATTTTCACATACTGTTTACATGTTACCTCTATAAATTACCTTGAGGAGAAACAGATGCAAATTGAATACATGTTTACATGAAATCTGCTTTGCCCTAATTTCTAGTCTTCTGATATTTCCCTTTCCAATGTTAACTGACTTCTGTTCCAGATGACAAGCTCATTAGTAATAATGATGGTGGCATCTTTGATGACCCCCCTGCCCTCTCCGAGGCAGGTGTGATGTTGCCAGAGCAGCCTGCGCATGATGATATGGATGAGGATGACAACGTGTCGAGTAAGCACTTGGTTTTGGTGCTTGTGGGGATGGCTGGGGTCATCCAGAAAGACACAGACTCTAGAGAGCAGGAGGCCGAGATTCTACCTTAGCACCCTGGAGCACTCTGGGCTGCGGTGCTTCTGACAGTCACTGCTCCTGTGCCTCTCCCTTTTTCATGCATTTGAGTTCAGTTTTGTGGGCATTGCCTCAGAAGTTTAAGCACTTTGCTTGCACCTGTGGGAGCTCTCTCAGTTTCAAAGAGAAGCTTCTGTCTTCATTTGTAGGATAAACATTGTGTACCCAAGCTCAGTGTGACTGTGTTTGTTTTTATAGTGGGTGGGCCTGACAGTCCTGATTCTGTGGACCCCGTTGAGCCAATGCCAACTATGACTGACCAGACAACACTGGTTCCAAATGAGGAAGAAGCATTCGCCTTGGAGCCCATTGATATAACTGGTAAGCAGGCCTTTAGCTTACATAGCCTATAGGACTCACCTGGCTTTCTCATGGCCACCAATTACTGCCCTTGTTGAAGACAGGCTGCTTTCTCCTCCATCACAGACATCTATTGTAGTATCTATATTCTGTCTAGGTAGATGCTGAATTTCTGTAGACAATCTCTGCAGATTACTATAAAAGTAGAGAACGAGTTCAGAGTGTTACCTAGTGTTCTGAGGTTCTCACGATACTAGTAGCTCATACATAGCCATTAGAAAACTGGTTATCTAAAAATCGTAAATTCAGGAAAAAATTAAAGTATCAAATTTTAGTGGTTAACAGTACAAAATATACATGCTGGCTGCCTCTGGATAAACAATTTACATAACATGAAACTAAAAAATTGCTAGGCAGTTCACGGAGACAGTAGGGTTGCCCTTGTAAGAATTTGGTCTCTGGGAGAGGTAGGTAGAGGACACTGAGATGAGAGCTTCTCAGCAGCATTGCGTTTTTTTTTTGTTTTGTTTTTTAAACCTCATTTGTATTTTTGAACTTTAGGAATGTTGTATGTATAAAAGCCTCTAGAGCATAATTTCTTACGGTAAGGTACTTGAACAGTGTAATCCCATGAGCTCCTCAGAATGTGCACATAATGCTACTCACCGTGCAAGGTTGTACAGATTAGAAATGTCTGGGAAAGTGGGCAGAAAAGGGTTTCGGGTCTGACTGGACTTGGGCTTGTTTTACTTTCTCATGCAGCTTATCTAGCCACCACATTAGACTCATAACTTTGCAGTTGACCTCAACAGAGTTTAAAGCTCCTGTGGAGCCTGTCTGTGCCAGCAGGGTGCTGAGTATGTGATGACCATCTCTGTGTGGGTAGCCCTGTTTCAGATTTAAAATAAAGCTTCCAATGAGGTGAAGTTAACTTTTTTGTGGTCACACTGCTGGTGAGTGTCAGAACCCCGTACTCATGCCTGTGTCTTACTGCAGCAGAAAAGCTCATGTGCTAAACTGATTTGGGCCTGGCATTATTTTACTAATTCCTCAGTTTTTACTGAAGGCCTGCAGTGTGCCCACTTGGATTCTGAGTGGTGCTCTGACGGTATCCGGCAAACAACCAGGCTATATCAGTAGCAGTGGGCTTCCTGCTGGCCTCCCAGAGAAGTGACCTGATTCTTTGATTCTAGTCAAAGAAACAAAAGCCAAGAGGAAGAGGAAACTAATTGTGGACAGTGTCAAAGAGTTGGACAGCAAGACTATTAGAGCCCAGCTTAGTGATTATTCCGACATTGTTACAACTCTGGATCTGGCTCCACCCACCAAGAAGCTGATGATGTGGAAGGAGACGGGAGGAGTGGAAAAGCTGTTCTCCTTACCTGCTCAGCCTCTGTGGAATAACAGACTACTGAAGGTAATGTATACTGCGCCGCCAGCCCTTTACATAATAGCCTTTTCAGACTTCCTCTAGTTAGCTGTTGGCTGTATCACTCTAACATGTACTGTGCTTCAGCTCTGCCTTCCTCAGACGTCGTGTGGCGAGAACACGAGGTGGCTCTGCGCCTCCCGCAGTCCTGGGCTCCGGCTTTAGGAGGATAATTTTGCTCACAGACTTTTTTGTTTGCTTTAGATCCAGATTATTTCAAAATTAGGGTCTAAGGCACCTGTTGAATGGTGTACCCCTTGACGTGGGCGTGGGCGTGAGCCCCTTGACCGATTTAATTGTAGTCTGCTGCTAAAGCATCCCAGAGCAAGGCTTGGAAGGAGCAACTTTTATGTGACTGCACAGTCACATAATTTTGAACAACATTTGTCTTTTAATCCAGTAAACTGTTGATTAGGATTTTTTCTTAAGGGAGTAATACTTTAAAATACAGGAAAAGTCACTTCTATGAAGAGGATTACATCGTTGCTGAGCAGTTAAGCTGTGAGAAACCTGAAACTATGGTGTGGTGGCTCGTGTGGGGTGGAGCGTTCAGGACGTTTAAGTACAGTTAGTGCGGTGTCCCACAGGGTATTAGGAGGGGGCAGGGAAGGCACCTTGGAAAACTTGATGGCATAAAAGCAGTTGAGTTTTCAGTGTGACTATTAAAATCTTTAGTAGAAATGGATAAACATAATAGTTTTCAACTTCTCTAAAATAGCTATATGATTTGAAAAATTGAATTTGAAATTGCTTTAAGATGGAATTAGGTCTGCATAATACCATGTTAGAAATAACAATGGTGTGTTTTCATGTGGTATGATGTATTTTCAAATTAATATTTTTCTTTTCTAATAGCTCTTTACACGCTGTCTTACACCACTTGTACCCGAAGACCTTAGGAAAAGGAGGAAAGGAGGCGAGGCAGACAATCTGGATGAATTCCTCAAGGAATTTGAGAATCCAGAGGTCCCTAGGGAGGAGCAGCCACAGCAGCACCAGCAGCGGGACGTCATCGGTCTGTGCCGGGGGTATTTCTGGCAAAGCGCTTACGTACTTGGCTTAGCACTTGCCTCTGTTGCCAGAGTAGAAGCAATGAGGAATGAAAGAATAGGCTCAAACTGATGAGTAGGGAAGTGGCCTGGGCGTGACAGCCGTGTTAGACACAGGCTTCGTCTTGGGACAGATGCAAAGTTCAGGAGTGGCCAGGTTGGCTGTGCCCCAGCAGGGATTCCCAGCCCCAGGCTATGTGGCAGTACCATTGGGGCCTGTTAGGAAGTGAGCCGCATGCCAGGAAGCGGGCTGTGGGTGGGCAAGCAGAGGTGGCATTCGATCGCCCTGCCACATGCACATGCGAGAAATTTAGGTCGTACCCTTGTCGATTAGGAGAATCTAATTCCAAAGCCATCATCACATGCACTCCTTATCTGGGAAAATTGTCTTCCTCGAGACAAGGCCTGGACCTTGCTGTCAGAAATGTTGGGGACCGCTGCACTAGAAGAATGTCCTGCGTTGACCTCAGGGCGCACCCTTTTCTGTTAAAACGTTTCCTCTCTTTGTGTGCATTGTTTTAAGCTGAATTATCTTTGTAGAACTGTAATTTTCTGGGTCTTTATTAAAGTAGCTATGCATATGTGTTAGTGTTCAACTTTTAATAATAAAGGGGCCCGAAGTCACATGCAGAACTGTCCGGCCTGAGTCTTCTAATGTGATCCATTGCAGATGAGCCCATTCTGGAGGAGCCGAGCCGCCTCCAGGAGTCTGTGATGGAGACCAGCAGGTCCAACGTGGAGGAGGCAGCCATGCCCCCGCCACCACCACAGGGAGTCAAGCGCAAGGCTGGACAGATTGATCCGGAGCCGGCAGTCCCTGTAAGTAAGCAGAGCGCTTAGCGGTGGCAGCAGGAGGCGTCTGGGGAGCCCTTCTGAAGTATCGTGTGTTACACAAAACATGGCAAGGCATGGGTTTGAAGAATGCCAGCTGAAGCTGTGGTTGTGCCCACCGCCAGGGGTGGGTTAGCTGGGGCTGCAGAGCTCCCAATGCCCCTTGAGCAGTCTTGCGTCAGAGTGCTCCGGTATGAGCAGCCATGGCCGGTGTGCAGTTCTTGGCTCTGAACTTGGTTCTTGTTTACTTAGCAGATATTCCTCCATGTGTCTAGGATGAGACAGCTTTAGGTTACCGTGTTAAGGAACCAACATAAACTTTTCAAGTAACTGAAAAAAAAATATTGTGAAGCAGTGTCCAGCTACTCCATTTATAGTTTGGCTACTGTTGATTCAGTTAGGTTAGGAAAAGAAAGTAGATAGGTCTGTTCTAGTTCTTCCCAATTTTAAATCTGTAGAAAAAATTAAGAGGAAAGAAGGCTATCTGTCCCCTCAGGCTCTTGGCTCAGCCACCATGGAAAGCTGTGGGTAGGCCCTCTGTCAATTTTAGGAACTGTTTTCTCTGCCCTCTGCTGGTAGAGTTGTTGTGAAATAAGAACAGGTGATGGATAGGTAGCTCCGATGCCGCTCCTGGTAATGCTTTGGTTGAGATGCTGTCTTAGAAAGTGTTCTCAACTAATAAGCCTAAAAGAAGGAAACGAGACAGCATCAGAAAAATCATCTCATTCCTAGTATTTCGTACTAGAAAGGTTTGAGAGAGCTTAAGATTTGAAGATGCATTGTAATAATAGCTCTAAGACAGTTTTATAAAATGAGTAGAGCATAGTGGGCCATGGATGGTGGTTTTATTTTTCCTTCTAACTGTTCTCACAGTAAGTTTTCTTGTTTGATGGTTTTTGTGGGAAAATACGAAAGCATAACCCTACTATTTCCTCCATCTAGAAAATTTAGCACCCGTATTCATGTGTTTAAAAGAAGCTGCCGTCTGTGTGTAACTTAAAGTGCTTTCTTGCTCTTCAGGCTCAGCAGGTAGAGCAGATGGAAATACCACCCGTTGAGCTTCCACCCGAAGAGCCCCCAAATATCTGTCAGCTGATACCAGAGTTAGAGCTGCTGCCTGAAAAAGAGAAGGAGAAAGAAAAGGAGAAGGAGGAGGAAGAAGAGGAAGAGGTAAGGGAGCTAGCTGGGCAGTGGTTATCTGATGAGAAAGTTCCTGTTCCAAATTGAGCAAAAATCTTCACCATTTTACTTTGAATACCAGACTAAGTTAATTGATGTATTGAAAATGTTCAGATGGGACCCACATTCTTAATGGCAAAAATGATTTAGTACATCAAATGTAATGCTTAAATTCACAAGTGCCTCTGGCTTTGAAAGGGCATGGGGCCGCCCTTGTACTGATTTGTTGCTTGCTTCTAAGCTGTTAATCACCTGTAGTCTGAGGTCATTACAGTGCGATTGGCCTCTGCTACAGTGTCCTTACAGTCTGTGGCCCGGAAGTCAGTAATCTGCAGTTTCCACTCATCTGTCTAGATTTTGGGTTTGTGTTAATGAGACCAGGGTAAGGCATTACTTGTGAATGTCTGAATGGTTTATTTAAAAGTAGAGAAGCTCAGAAATTTCCCTTGGGTATGCTTTAGTTATTCAAAATATAAAAATGAAAAATATAAAATATGTTTTAGTTTTCAGGTTAGTGCTTTCTTTTAATACTCATTATTTTAAAGCCAGAATTTAGCTTCACAGCTCCACCAGTTTCTGTGCCATGTGGGCCATTATTTCAGTGTCAAATCAAAATTACAATTACTTAAAAAAAAATAAAAAAAAAATTCCAATTCCTACGTGTTCTGTTGTGTGTGAAGCTGCCGGCCACTATGTTTTGAACTGCGGTGTGTAGCTCTCTACCCGGCACTGTGGCAGCAGTTGGCCTTCACCACTTGGAAGCCCACAGTCATTCTGGCAGCAGGTCCAGAGTAAAACTTGAAGGGCTGTAATGCATTCCTGTTAATACACAGTCCATTACTGCTTGCTTAGCTTGCCATTGAGCTTCTTGGTGCGAGCCTGTGAGAGCATGAAGAGGCTCCTAGAATGTGAGCCATGTAGGAGATTGTACTGCACAAAACTAGATACATTTGGTTGAAATAAACGCTGTGCTTAATGCCACGGTTGGTTGATACCTTTGCGTAAGTTCCCTGGCAGAGGAGCTGGTACCAGCCGCTGGGTGGCCAGCAGCAGTCCCTTGCACACTGCGTGTAGCCTGTGCAGTCAGGGCAGAAGTGTGCATGCAGGGGAAGGCTTGTTTGCTGGGACCAGGCCCCTCATGGTCTCCAAGGGCAAACTCCAAAATACACACAAGATACCATGTAATGTCATTGTTATAGTTAAGCAGCACCAAGTATAATTTTGTTAGATTACGTGGTCAGAATTAATGTAGAGAAACGTTGGGGTGGTGCTGAGTGTTCTGTGTTGCAGCGAAGTAGCTTTACTAGCATTTGGGGGTCATTTTCCTTCAGGAGGAAGATGCGTCGGGGGGCGATCAGGATCAGGAGGAGAGGAGGTGGAACAAAAGGACCCAGCAGATGCTTCACGGCCTTCAGGTATGTGTGCGGCTCAGCGAGAAGGCTTCGTCAGCCCTATCAGCGTTGCCACTGAAAGGATAGTGCTAGGGCAAAAGGACAAACTTTTGGGACACTTGTTGGGGCAACAACATTTCAGAATACTCTGACTGAATAACTAGATGGCCGAAAATAGCCCCAGGAAGCATCTAGAATGCTGTGTGGTGGTTCTCCTGTGAGGCTGACCGGTGGTGATGTCCAGGGAAGTGCTTTGTTTGCGTTCTTACTTTGGGGTGAATCGAGTGACTTGTGGGACATGCCATTCCATAGCATCTGAGGTTGCTGTCCTTCGGCCTCTACCAAGGTCAGACAGCCTTAGCATCTGTGAAACACCGAGCACGGTGCTCTCGCTTTCCTGAGATAGATGGGTGCAAAGTTTTAGTCAACATTTGCCCTTTTCACTTTAAGAACTAGTATAAGTAGATTTTACTGTTGTATCACATTAGCTGTCCAAAGAGATGACAGACAGACCATGTTGGAGCCACTTGCATTTCTCTTGGACTTTGATCTGCTTTTGGACAGACTGAAATGGTACTTCAGGCTTTTTTTACCTTCTTAAATAACATGGGAATCACTCAGATAGTATGTATGTAAGTCTAGCCCCGATTCCAAACAGAATGTAAAGTTTTGCCAGTACCAGTTTGGCACCCTTTTTACATAACTTTATTGTTGGGATTATAAGTTCTTGCTTTTCTTTTGTTTTATCTCAGCGAGCTCTTGCGAAAACTGGAGCTGAATCTATCAGTTTGCTTGAGTTATGTCGAAACACAAACAGAAAGCAGGCTGCAGCGAAGTTCTACAGCTTCTTGGTCCTTAAAAAGCAACAGGCTATCGAGCTGACACAAGAGGAGCCCTACAGCGACATCATTGCAACCCCTGGGCCAAGGTTCCACATCATTTAGGAGCTGGCAGCGTCGCACCTAGGTCAACACTAGACCTACTGATCGCCCATGGGCAGGGCACGCAAAACCCCTTGAGGAAATTTAGATTTTTGTCTGTACAAAATCTCTGCCTTTTCTTTCATTTTTTTAAAGTGTTTTTAATTCATGAATTTCATCTTTAAGGGAAGTTGCTTATGTGGGTTGTGTTTGTGTCACAGTGGAGAAAACAGAACCCCAAGGACTCAGAAGATGATTTTAACAGTTCAGAACAGATGTGTGCAATATTGGTGCATGTAATAATGTTGAGTAACTGTCACAAGGCATGATTTTTAGTTCTCTGTTAACTGTGTCAGAAGGAAAACCTATCTAGGAAGGATGCCTGGCAGTTTGATTAAGAACTGCGGTGTGTATTTGACAGGAAAAAGTAACTTCCATGAGTACGCCCAGCAGTCTGGCGACCTCTGTACATAGGGATGGTACCTGAAACTAGAGGATCACCTCTAGGTGCTTTTTATGGTGTAATTCATAATGAGTGGCAGAGTCTGAGCTCGTACTGTGGCTGGTCCCCCTCAGCTGCCAAAGATAGGCCTGGTGTGGTGGGAAACGCGCCATCTCAGCAGTCAGACGTTCTGGGGCGTCTTTATGGTGAGCTTTGCCATCCTGAACTCTGTCGTCCTAGTGCAGCTCCAAAATGACCAGAAACAGACTTGTTAAAGTGAAATAACTTTAAAACACTTAGAACCTTCCAGGGACTGTAAGTCAGGGTTGAGTATTCAGATCATGAAGATAGGAATTCTGCAGGCTGAGAGGGCAGACTAGTGGGGCCTCCTGTGCATCGGGCGGGCTTAACCTTTAAGCAGACAGCGCTGTAAAAACTAATGGCTTCTCTGATATTTATTATAAACGTTAGGACTGATCTACTTTTCCAATGCTGCACACTCCTGTGTTCAGAACTTTATTTTAATAGTTTGCAACTGAAATCCTATATCTGGTTTCCTGTAATTTAAATGAAGAAAAACACATCCAAATAAAGGCTTTATTATTTTAACAGACCAGATAGCACCAGAAATTATGTGACTATTAATGATTATCATAATGTCTTAACTTTTTTATTTTTAGGGCAATGTTACACTGAAAGTTCTGTCTTTAGTGTTAGCACTTTTGTGGGGAAAAAAAAATCACTTCTGAAACTCGGACTTCAGTGTATACCCAGTAATTTAAAATCATGTGAAATGCTTTAAATTTGAGAACTCATAGTTAACTGTTTTAACAATTCAGTGTTTGAGGCTGGTAATTGTATGAAATTGCTATTGAAGTTTTATTTTCCATATTATGTGCCTGTAAACCATGGTCCTCCCCCTTTGTAAAAAGACATTGTAGATAATTGAATGTTTGATTACTGAAAGGTCATTAGTTTCTCGTTACACATTTTGTTAGTCTGGTTTTTGTTGCTTATCAGGTTTAATATTGTTCTTGGAAATAGTTGATGCTATGTTATGTATAACTTTTCTAATAAAAGTTGTGTTATAAGCTGTTAATTTTGGAGTATTGCTGGGTTTACCAGGAAAAAAAAAAAAAATGGCTGAAAAAGTTAACATGGCCAAGTGCTTCTTTGGTTCACCCTATCTGGAATAGTTATCACACAGATTAAGTGTGATAATGATAAGTGTGGTAATCATGTGTGGCTGGTGGCTGTGGTGTAGTACCAGCCTGATGTTTAAAGGCTATGCAGTCATAAAACAGTTAACCCAGGTGAGATGCTCCAAGAGTGAATACACAAACCAGCATTCTCTGCCTTCATATGGCTTCCATGCTGGCGTGGAGACAACGGATTTCAAATCAGAAATCTAAGTGCCGGCTAAACAGCTCAGCAGATTAAAATGCCTGCAAGGGGCCTGCCCCACCCCTAGTGTGCACTGAGAAAGCCATTGAGACTGAGTGTGGTGGTGTGTGCCTATAATCCCAGCTCTTGGGAGGCTGTAAGTAGGCAGAGTCTGATGTAGTAGTGAGACCCTGAATACCCTGTAGACCCTTCCCTAAAATACAAAAAGAAAAAAAACCTGTAACATGAGGATGGAGTCCATCTTTAATGGGATACTCTGAGTAGACCTCATGTGGAAGGCAAGGTTCTGAGTGAAGAACAGGATTTACACATGGAGGTACCTGTGTACAGTGTCCAGAGAAGGGCCCACCAGAGGAAGGTATGGGACAGCAAGACCGGCATGGCTGGAACAGTGAAGGTGTCAGGAAGTGACGTACAGTGAGCTATGTCATGTGTCTTAGGTTTCTCCCATTGCTGACACAAAATCCCAAAGTTCAAGGAAGAAAAGTTCATTTAACTCAGATTGTAGAGGTCTCAGTCATAATTAACTGGGTGGGCCCAAGGCCAGGTGGCACAGCACAGAGCCATTGCAGAGGACAGTTCCTGGCAGGCAGGGACCAGCAGAGCAAGCGAGACGAGCCTCAGATCCAGGTTACTGGTGCCAAGCTAGCGAGCTGACTTACCACCCACCCTTAATCCTACCACTGCACCCTAAATCAGTCACACACTGAATTCAGGCTCTGAGAAACCCTCACCTATAACTACACAAGGCTTTTGAGGATGGCTAGGCGTAGAACTCTAGCAGGGCTTCTCAACATGGCTGTCCACTGTGATCATGGGGGAGTCTCCTGGCCCTCACCCCATGTGAAATGTCTGGGGCTTTTTGGTTTTGTTTTTTGTTTTAGAGTAGAATATATTAGGGGAAAGAAAGCTGAGAGGTGGTCTGCCGGAAGGTGTCTTTTCCAGGGACTTTCATAGTGGGATACCATGCAGGAAGGTCAGTCTAAGGTGACAGAGAACATGCCAACTCGCCTACATGAGCATGAGGTGGGACAAATCTATGCTCAACCAATGAGGTTACAAGCACCATTGCTCAAGTAAAATTGATTGAAATCCAGTACCAAAAGAGGAACTGAGTCAGGTAACAAGGCATGAACACAGGACAGAGTCCTATCCTGTTGGGGGTTGGGTTAGTGGGTCATTTGGGCTCTTCCAAGGTGATTGATATCTATTTAGAATATCAGAGTTCCCTCTCACAGTCCAGTAATATTTCTGTGGCTGAAGTGTCACTGCCAAGGAATAATCCCTGACAATACTGTTACTTGCATTTACAAACAGGTCATCTGGAAAGAGGCCTGGTGTGTCCAGTTATGGAACAGGAGTCTTTGTCTTATTGTAGCATGCCTGTGGTTTGTTTGTTTGTTTTGTTTTGTTTTGTTTAGTTAGAAGGCATGGGTGGGCCTGAAATCTGCAGTTTTGTGGAAATGCATGAAATAAAAGATACAGGTCATGGGCCAAATGTGAATCATACGACTCAGTAATATTGGCAGTTCAAAAATATTTAAAGCAAGGAATTCATATCAGAAAAAGTTTTCTGATTAGGAACTTGACAAATAAGGGAAGGACAAGACTGAAATAGATGCACACCATGGGAAACCGAGGTGCCAAGAGGGCCCAATGTCCCCTGCTTTCCAGCTGCCTTCCCTTCCTCTGCAGTGCCCTTTCCTGGCCTCCTGAGCCATCTAAACCCTAATCCCTGTTTTAGCTTTACCCAGAAGTACAAATTCCTCATGGAAAATTCTGACCTACACCTCTAAGAGATTTGATTTTCCGATTAAGTGTTCTTTGAGCTTCCTGAGATGAATACTAAGTCCCCTGAAGTTAGCAATAGGAACTTTAGGTTTTAAGACATTTTTTAAAGGCTCGGGAGGTGGGCTCAGTGGTAGGATATTTGCCTACAATGTGCAAGGCCTGGCTTCAGTCCATAGCACTACAAAAATAAAAGGCATGTAAGACATCTTTTTATAACCTTCCTAACAATTATACAGTACTAAATCAGTGGGAAAAAAAATCACAGATTCTTAGAATTCAGAAGTGGCCTTCAGGGGCTGAGGAGATAGCTCAGTAGAATAAGCAGTAGAATAAGCACTTGCCTGGCAAGCATAAGGGCCTCAGTTCAATTCCCCAATTCCAAAAAGAAAAAAAAAGTGTCCTTCAGTAGCCAGCTATGAAAAAAGTCCAAGCCTGGAGGCAGGTAGAAAATCTACCCAGCCCTGGAAAACCTGTTCAGCTTCAGAAGTTGCATAACCTATTGGTTACTAGTGTACTATACATAGGAGTGTGTCTCTGAAGCCATATTTAAAAATGATCACATTGGTCTTCCTGGTAGAAAGATGATGGATTCCCCTCTTAGGCACTCTGGCTTAAAAGCCCCACCCCCCACCCCACCATCAGTCTGGCTTGCCTTGGACAAACCTCTGCGCCTCTCAGAACCTCAGTTTCTGCATCCATAAAACTGAGCAGCAAGACCTGCTCTGTGGGGCTTATGACAAATGAGAAACACGAAGGACAAGCAAGAACAAGGTGCTTAGAAAATATCAGGAAGCACTTGGCTGCGTCCCTAAGCTTTCTCTGTTTCCATTAAATTCACAGTCACAATAAACAAGTGGGGTTAGTGAGTCCTTCAAAAATAACTTACTTTTAAGTTGCCTATTCTGGAAACAAAGCCAAGGGCCATATGCAGCGAGCCAGCCATGTCCCACAAGAACAGGAAGCAAACCCTAGGCATGGTCTTCCTGTAGCTGGGTCATAGTGGAGGACCGACCAGTTTCAAAGACAAGGAGCCACGCCAGGCTGCCTGCTTTTCCTGTCTTAGATGCCTTCATACTGGTAGGTTGTACTCTTCCATTAGAAGCCACTGGCATGTCGGCACAGGGAAGGCTGGCAGGTGCTTTTTCCAGTTCATGTAATTTTACATATTACAAGGTATGATTTGATGTTTCTATCCATGTACACGTTGTGTAGTAGACCAAGGTTTTCAGCTTACCCATCACTCACTCATCACTTGGTTATGAAAACACTGCAATATTTTCTTGCTGGAAATACTCAGCATCACTACCTGTAGAACACCAGAACTCGTTCCTGCTATCTAGCTAGAGTCTGGGCTAATCCCTCCCCACTCCACACCTCCCAGTTCTCTGGTAACTCTTGTACCCTCCTTCCTTAAGTTCAGCTTCTTCAGCTTCTGCAAACAGGATCGCACTTTAGTTAGTTCTAGGTGCCTGGCTTAGTTCGCGGGACATGGTGCCTTTCAGTCCTACTCAGGTTGCTGCATTTCATCCTTTCCATCCTGCTGATGCTCCACCGTGGTCATGAACCACATGCTCTTGACACACTCGTGTCCTGGAAGACTCTCAGGTTGCTTCAAGCCTTAGGCTGTTGTAAGCAGAAAGGTGCTTGTGTCAGGAACACAGGGCCAAGGGCACCTGCTCACTTCTACTGCACTTCAGATGGTGAGTCCAGATGTGTGTTTGTGGGCCAGGCAGGCTGTGCAAAGAAGTCCTCAGGGGTGCAGTAGAAGGTTGGGAAAGGGGCTGGGGTACGGGCGCGAGGGGTGGAGAACAAACAGCCTCTGCTTATGCACATGCATGGGGTACGATTTGACCACTTGTGGAGGAAAGACCAAGGAAGTGCAAAACTGGAGGTTCATTATAGAGGATGCAGAGGAAATGGAACTTCCATCCCTTGGAAACATGCATTGTACAACCATGACGGGAACCAGCATGGAGGTTCCTCGAGAAATTAAAAATGGACCCACTATATGACCCAGCAAGGCCACTACTACACATCTGTCCAGGGAAATGAAGTGGGGATATTGAAAAGACATCTACATTTCCACGCTTTTGCAGGACTATTTGCTGTGGACAAAATATACAACCTAGGTGCACCTCAACCCAAAAAGTTGGTAAAAGAAAGTGTGGTACAACCACAATACTAAAAACAGCATGACATCGCACAAAAGCAAATATATTGATCAACAGAATAGCCAGAAACAGCCTCAAGCACCTTAGTCCAGCTGATCTTCCACAAAGAAGCCAATCATAAATGCAGCAGAAAAGATAGCCTCTTTGACAAATGATGTCAGGAAGACTGGGTGTCTGCACACAAAAGAATGACCCACCTCTCTCATGCTGTAAGAAGTCAAATCAAAATGGTTCTAGACTTAATACTGTGTCTTAGTTACTTTTTACTCATTGCTGGGACAAATACCCAACACTCCAAATGAAGGAAGGAAAGGTTTATTAGCTCACAGTTACTGGAGGTTTCAGTCCATATTCGGCTGGCCCAAGGCTGAGTGGCACAGGACAGAGAGCATCCAATTCATGGCGGTGGAACAGCAACAAAATGGTGGCAGACGCAGCCAACCAAACAGAGCAGCAGAGAGCAACAACTCTAGTCTGTCTCTCGGTCTCTTTTCATATTCCAATCAGGGTCTCTGCCTTAGGATATCCGCCCTAGACCACACCCATAGGCCTAGCCATACTCAGACCAATAATCCCATCAGTTTTACAACACATAATCCCAGGGATCATGGATCAAGTCTCAAACTCTAGATCAGTACTAAACCACAAAATCCCAGTGACTCATGAGTCAAGTCTCAATCTATAGAAGTCCCCGCCCATGACTGCATCAGGCTTTGGGAGGACCACTAGACATAAACCATAACACACTGAAAGAAAAACAATCGGTCAGACTTGAAGACAGAGGTTGGTGTAGCCAAATCCTTTCTGAAAAGAGCCCCAGTGACAAGAAATCATATCCAGAGTCAACCAATGGGGTTATATTAAATTAAAATGCTTCCGCATAGCAAAGAAAGACACCAACAGAGTGAAGAGGCAATCTACGGAAGGGAAGCAAGTGGTCAGCTATTCCTCAGACAGAGAACTAGGACCGAGGATGTACAAAGAGCTGAAAACAGCCTCGACTGCTGAGAGTAGAAGACCCAATCAAAAAATGGGCACCTGAAACAGACACTCCCCAGAAGAATCAACACAAATGACCAATTAATACCTGAGCAAATGTTACCTATTTGGCCATCAGAGAAACGCAAAGTCAATGAACATTAAGATTCCCTTCTTTCCTCCTCCTCCTCTCTTCATTCCTTTTCCAGGTGCAAGAGAAAAGAAAATCTATCTCACTATTTCTTCCTACTATTATTTTGCTCGTTAATTTATTTATGCTTTCATTCGTTTATATTGATTAAATATATACTTTTTCTATGTTTAATTCACTTATGCTTTGACATTTAAGCTTGTGATTTATCTCACTGAACATGGTGGGCTGAAGGTGCATCCATTTTCCTAGGAATGACTTGTTTATCCTTCTTTATAGCAGAGTAGTTCGCCGTTGTGCATCATTCCCAAAGAGTTGAAGACGTCCTGGTACAGCGATACACACACCCATGTTTATAGCAGCACAGTCCAGATAAACCCCATGTCCATCAAAAGACGAATGGGTTTTAAAATGTGTTTTTTAAGCACACGACCTCCTTTACTTTTAAGAACTTTAATTTCTTCCCAGGCCCATACTGGATTCCCAAGCGTGTGCAAAGCACATACCCTGACCTCACTTCAGACACGGCCCTGTTCCAACTTGCTAGGATGAGTGTGGCATAGCATCGTCAGTCTAATGGAACTGTCTTCTGAGAAGCCAACTTGAGAAACCGAAACCTGGAGACAGAAGTCTCATCGGCCACGTCTCTGCAGCCCACAGGATCTATGGGATATGGGAGTCTCAGGAGCCAGCATCTTAGCCCAAGAGGTCTATACTGGTCTCAGGCTCAAGATCTATGGCAGCCATTCCCAGGTGGTATTTTCAGATCCTGGCATTTGGCCCCTTCCTTGGAGGTACTGTTTGAAAGAGCTGGCCACATCTGGCATCCCAAGTGCAGGAGCAGGTGCCCTCTGTGATCAGCTATTACTTGTGCTCTAGAACTGATTAGTCCTCAATTGGCCGACAGCTGTTCAGCAGGAAATTTTCATGCAACTGGAGCTTTCCAAGCTGAGCAAAGTGGGGCAAGGTTATTTCCAGAGGTATCTGTCCAAAGGGCTTTTCATGTCCTGTTCTAATTACTCCAGCTGCTGACGGTCTCCTAAATGCAATGTAAAAAAGAAAGGGCACCAAGGGGCGGGTAATAAACATATCAACTGCCAGAATCGGTTGAGTTCCTGGGAAAGCAATCACAAACATTTGGATCTTGAAAGTTTGAGAAGCCGAGTGTGGTGGTGCATGCCTGTAAACTCAGGGGCCAGAGGCAGTAAGTAAGGACAGCCTGAACTACAGAGCAAGACCCTTGTCACAACAAAATCAAGTTCTAGGAGTCTTGCACTTAAAGCTTTCTTATAAGGACTATAGGGCAGAAATGACTTTCTAAAAACTTGAAACTTTGTCATGGTTGATTTGCACAAAAATATCCTAAGGGATAAAACTCATGAAGACAGGGGTTTGGGGTCAATATTTATCTCACACCAACAGCAGACACTGCTAAAAGTAGCGTTTGAAGATACCGCCTGGGGTTAACTTTCAAGACAGGGCAGGAGGCCACTAAGCTGGAAAACAAGTAGGACTTAAAAAATAAGTGGGGTTTCCTGGGGCAGGAGGAGCACAGAGGAGGAGGGAGCGTGTTCTAGGAAGGGTGAATAGCACAGCCAGAAGGTTCAGGTAATGAGTTCCGGGGTACCTTGGCTGCTTGAACCCGAGGGAACAGAGCCGAGGTGGCGGGCGGAGGGCAGATGCACCCTCAAGCAGGGGAACTCGCTTGACTTTCTACGGGTCTCAGGCTCAGGGACAGATCCACCCAGCCTGCGCACACCCCTATGTTTCCAGGCAAAGGCCTCTCCCGACAGTCTGCCTCTGCTTTGAGTCAGCCCACGTGGTTCTTCCTACTCTGACAAAGCAAAACTTAAAAACCCAGCAAAGGCGGCTGGTTGAGGAGGATCATTCCTATAAATCCTTCTCCAACTCCATGTGTGTTCAAAGCTCACTGCCTGGAACCCTGAGCTGTTCCTCAGCATTCTCCTGGAGGAGCTGCATCTCCCACTCTGACAGCTGGGTTGCAGGAAGAACACAGAGCCCTGGAAAATCATCTTGGAGAATGACATGGCACTGGGTGCATGGTGCTTGTCTATAATAACAGGACTTGGGAGGCTGATGCAGGAGGATTACAAGTTTAAAGCTAGCCTAGCCACTATAGCAAGACACTATCTCAAATTAAATGTGGAAGAGAACTAGGCTGTCACTCAGTGGTAGAGGGCTTACCCAGCATGCACAAGGGCCTGAGGCATATCCTCAGAACCAGAAGAAAGAAAACAAGTTCTAGAAGATCTGGGAATTTTCCAAAGTCCTCTGATGCTCCCAGGGGTGCTCATAGAGGCGTTGCTGTCCAGAAGCACTGACGGACATGACTCCCTGGGTCAAAGTGATAAGCAGCCCCACTAGAGTTAGTTTATTGTTCCAAGGGGAACAATCACCTCATAGTCATAGTAACCCAAATGTGGAGTCAGCCTAACCGTCCATGCCAAGTGTATAATTTGATTCTCAAAGAACAACCACACTTGAGACCCCTGTCTCACTTCTCCGGGGGACCAGCCTTCTGTGGGGACCCCTCTCATCCTCATACCTTTTGCCGTCCTCCGATTCAGGTCCTCATAGCACACATCTGGCAGAGATGGTGACAGGCCTAAGGTCAAGTCGATGTTATCCACATGTCAAGCAGGCGGGGATCTTGCAGTCCTGCTCCTCCCACCTCTCTCTTGCTTTCCTGAGGTGGGGCTAAGACTCTACAATCAGTGATGTGGAGAAACTCCTTCCTTGCCACACATACATGAACTCGCACAAGGTATTCTGGGCCCACACCACCAGTGCAGGTGACCACGAGTAACCCCCTCATCGGCACCTGCACGGTTGACATTCAGTGGGCAAGGCCACTCCCAAATCCTGCAAGCACACCCTCACCTCAGGCTGCTTACACTTAGCAGACAATGTGCTGCGTATTTATCAGAAAGCACAGAAGCCCTCACTCGTGCGTTTGTGGTCAGCTGTTGGCTGACAGGCTCACACGTCATTTCATCAGCGAGGTAGGAACAGAAGACATGGACGCCGAAGATGAAGGACAAGGATTGGGAGACACAGACAGAGGGTCTACTTCAAAGGAAAGGCTGTCCTGATTCTCTTACCAAAGTTCCGGAAGTGCAAGCTCTGTGAGGGAAGGAGCGTGTCTGTTCTTGGGCTGGCCTTTGTCAAGGACAAGAGACAGAGCCAGACCCTGTGCCACTTCCTGCCTAGCAAACTCAGCCCGGCTCGACGGGGCTGTCGAGAGCAGCAAGCGGGGGCAACACCCAAGGCACAAATACGCTTCAGACACTGCCTTCTGTCGTGCTTGTCATTGTCTGAACAGTCAAGGCAGATTCCGTTTCCAAATTCATAGTCTCTATGAGAAACTACACTCTGGCTTCCCTTCCGATCGTATAAATCTTTCACCTTTTTCAACAGGAGAAATTATTCAAGCGAGGTTATGGCATTTTTTGTAGCCATCTAATATGTACATTTTAACAATTATTTCAGTGATCCTTGTATTATAATTCTTCTCAAAGTAATTTTTCTTTAGAATTTAGGGTAACCACAGATGATACTTCTTCCTATGTACTTTTTCAAGAAAATTAATTTTTCAAAATGTGTGTTTCTGCGGCACTGGTGTGTTATTTTTGTCTCTAGCATCCTCTCCATTCGACAGTTCTAGGGTGTCTGGGGTGGCCAGACACGGTGCCAGGTGTTCAGCCTGCCCTCTTTACTCCATGACTTGAGTCTGACCAGGGCTCGGGCAAGGCTGCTCCGAGGAGAAAACCCAGAAGCAGCTACGACAGTCGTGCGTTTCCTTGACAGCATTCTACTATAGGAAAGCTGGGGGTCCCCTGTCTTCTCCAGGACACGAATAGGGAGGTGAACAGCCACAGCCATATCTACCAGTAGAGGGAGCAATTCTGCCTGCAGAGTGAAAAGAATCGGGCATGAGAATAGAGAAGCGGGAGGCAGCGACCAGGGACGCTGAATTTCGATTGTTACTTACCAAAATGAGGTCTCAATTCGTACTGCAACTTATCCATGGATGAAAGTTTTAATTTTAATTTTTGTGCTGAGACAAAATTACAGCACGCACGCACACACACACATGCACACGCACACGCACACACACACACACTACCGTGAACTTCCATCACCCTGTCCTTTTCTAGTAACTGATCCAGTACATTCCCCTTTTTGAGTTACCACCATTTATAACCCAGAGCACATACAGACTTGAAACCCTGCGGCAGCTCTCAGACCGGCTCATCTTTACATCCCAACCCAATCAACCTCAGCTGTCCGTTCTTGGGCAGCTTAAAGCTTCACTAGAGGCGGGGCCGTCCTGTAGAGCATGGAAGCAAAAAGAGGCCGAAGAAAATGAATGAGCCACTGGGGTAAAGAAACAGGATGAAAAACTGTCTCTCAGGATGGCCTGGCAGAGGAGGAAGGAGGCAGATGAGCGGGAGACTTGGGGCAGCCATGACAGTACAGGACGGGGGAAAAAGGATGACAGAGAACACTGCGAGCAGTATTGCCTGAAACTCTTGTGAGGGCAGGAGCTCAGCGCCAGGCTTTGGGGTTGTCAGAGGTGGTATATTGGAAAAATATGCTTCAGGTGATCACCAAAAAGAGGAGGATCGATGTAAGTGGAAAAAGAAAACAGAGGGAAGAGACCAATAAGCAAGCCACCACTCCACACATTAAAATGAAAAATAGGTTACCCAGGGAATTGCTCTTTGAGGGAAGTACAGTCCTGCTACTTCTACACGCTGGCATTCTAGCAAAAATCCCCTGGAATGACATAGGAGTACCCGACATACAGAAGCTGCACCATGAGGAGTTTTCCCAAGGGGCCACGCTGTGCAGTGTAACTCACAGCCACTATGTGCCAGCAGCCTGCTCCCCTCGACTGTAACTTCAGTCTGTTCCAGCTCCCTGTCCTGTTTTCTAACATGACCTGACAATTTTTCTCTCCCAACTTTTTTTAATCTCTGGCAGTATCTCCCCAGATTCCAATCAGCATCATTCTGAATTTTTGTTTCCAAACACAACACTCCTGTTCCTACCTTGCAACCATCTCTGCTATGATGTGCGTATTTTTCCAGAGCATAGTCACCTTCGAGCTCCTATCAGTGATGAAAGCGGCCTTGAGAAGCTGAGGGAGATAGGGCCTTTGGGTAATTTTAACAATCTCTGGCTGGTTATAGGGATATCACTTTTTTTATGTGTTTAGTACAGAACTTACAGGGTCTCACTACATAGATCAGATTTGTACATAGATCAGATCCTCTCATTTTCAATCTCCCAAACACTGGGATTATAGGCACACACCACCGCGCCCAATCTCAATCACTGTCTCAGCACATCCGGGGTTGGGGCTGGCATAGCATGCTGGAGGTCAAACCTCGGGCCACTATAGTCTGCCTAAGCAGGCGGTTTAGTCCACTGGACTATCCAACTGATTCTTATAAGGATAGCATCTTAGCTTTGCTGTCAGTTACTGGAGCACATAGCAGTCATAGATATGAAAATGCTTGGAAAAGTAACCCTGATGATGATGATGGTGATGATGATGGTGATG